>CAJVPT010004472.1:0-13425 GCA_910592055.1 Acaulospora colombiana | reverse complement strand
TAGCAGGTTGTCACTGCTTATTATCCTCCAAGGAACTGAATTCTAGAAACTACAAAAGGGGAAAGGAAAAATAAAAGGAAAAGGGTATCTAAAAATGCACAATTGTATTACATAAAAATGAAAAGAAAAAGAAAAAAATAAAAGTGCTCCATGTCTTCCAAAGGACCTCTGCTGGAAACCTTTTCTCATTAGGAGTCAACCCTTCTGGGATATCCTTCTTCTTCCTAACTGTCTGAGGAACTTATCCAACTGTGCTCTTGATTATTTTCTTGCAACCGTCTGAAGTACTTATCACCTACTCGGATCCAATATCTTGTTCAATGCTTTCTTTCTTTCAGTCTTAATTTTGTATCCACTCACACAAAAGAAGACAGCTAACGGTGGATCCCAGGTTCTTATGTGACTTTTTAGTCTTATTGAGTAACTCCCGATATCTTCCAGCAGCCACACCTAGTTAAAGGAATTTTACTGGTATTTATCTTGATTGTGATATCATTACACAATATCTGGGGAAATCCATTCTCAATTCTAGAGAAGGGTAGTGTTTTATATTCCTCTACTTTTCAGTCTTACAGCCTGACCGGGATAAGGAAATAACCTCCTTCGCGTACTTTGTCTGACTGGAATGATAAGAAGTTGAAGGTCTCGGCTTGAACAAATAACCACCTTTCTACCACCTAGGGAATTTAGTGTTCATTCTAATGGCCTCATGATTTCTTTGCTTTAGTTAAACTTCATTTGGAGAAGTGAAGGAGTTTGTATCTTTGATTTTTCTTTCAATCACCAATGCCATTATTAAAACATGTGAGGTAACCAATAGAAGCTTGTTTACATTCAGCTACTAATGTGTTTCGCGGTTCACCAATCATATTTTGCAATAGATTGTGTCACCTAAAATTCAGGATCAAACTGAGGTAGGCAAAATTCCTCAGAAAATCAAAAAAAATTTTGAACGACTATAAGAGGGAAGAAATAGTGAGCAGACACTTTGAAATATGGCTTGATGTTTGTCACCTCCCATTGCAGAAAATCTCTATAGACTTGCTTCAATATGAAAGGCTTCAAGTACTATACTATTAGTTCTTCTTCCTTTCAAAACTTTCTTGTTATAAATAGAGAAGGTGTTTCTTGACTTTTCTAGGTCACAGGAAGTCAAGTTTTTGTTTGAAAACGAATATAAAAAAGAGGAAGTATTTAGAAGTATCTTTTAAAGTAAAACTTTAAGTTGGTTTAGAGATAGTGTTAAGACTTTATTAGTAAAGAAATAAAAAATTTCTTGCAACATCTTTTTTATGTGTAGGTAGAGGATCAGCAGAAAGAGTTTTTTTTACTTAAAAATTGCCAAAAAGACCATGTTAGTGTTAATAAAAAGAGAATAATGAATAATAGAAAAAATGTTTGTATATCCTTTAAAGTGATTATTGATGAATTGGTTGATCAAAAATGGAAACATGTCTTTGATTTTTTGGTCTTGAAGTGTTGCTTCTTTTGTTTAATCTTGATTGACTGAATTTCTTCTTTGGGTAGTTTTGCAAAGCCATTTGTTCCTAGCTGATATTCCATTTAATTTTTCCCAATTGTTCATAATTATGCATCTGTCTTTGCATATTGTGTACAGCCACTTTTTTTGTGTGTATAGGTAGTATACAATGTTATTTATTTCCTTGATGAGTTCTGTACTAACAAGTTCTTTGATGAGTTTCTCTATTGTAATGTGTAAAATTTTTGAAACATTGTGTGGATTCTTTGCTGTATTTGTCTTTTCTCTTGTTGATTGCCTTCTGTACTTAGGAGTAACGTGATAATATTTCTCAGGTATTTTGCATAAATATCCATGGATGTTATACAGGTGAGTGCATAGAAGCTGTCTTCTACTTCTGGATATATCATGCATGTGTTTTGTTGATATATTGTTAAGTTTCTTTTGTGTAGCTTGCTCATTGTCAGAAGTTATTGATTCTATAGATTTATTTAGAATTTTTTTTGTGCATCATCTTCAAATAATGTGATTCCCTGGTTGATATTGCTGAGATTGATATTTTCAAATAATGTTTTCCAATCTGTATATTTCTCTGAAAAATAGTTAATCTGTGGGCAATTTCTATGTAAAAGACTCCACTGTATGATATGTTTAGCTTAAAAGATGAGTTTGCAGAATTCTTTTATTGAAGTATCAATAATTTCATTTTTTCATTTTGTAAAATCCTGGTTTGAGTATAGTTTTGTGTTTATAGAGATTGTTCTTGTACCTGGGGTTATATTTCTGCAATCAATTTTGACTAGTTGATCTGCTTCTTCATTGCCTTGGATGCCACTATGGGCTTTTACTTTATGTAGAATTAGAGAAATTTGGGCTGATTTGCTATGTTCTATAATGGCTAAAGTAAGGACCCAGTTTTTAGTTTTCCATATCAAAGTGTGAAGTGGGAGTATCCTAGCTTGATTTATTGCTTGGATTGCTGCTTGATTGTTTGTGTAGATATAAATGTCTGTTTTTGGGTAATTTTTTTTTTTTTTTTAAAACACTGGCTCATCTTGTACCTCTCTGGCCACTTTATTAATAGAAGATCATATTTAGGAACAATCGAAATGAATATTTTCCTATACTATCTAAGAATTTACAGATCATTAGAGAGAAAATAGTACAAAGAGCTATCTATTTATAACACTCGATCTAAGTCTAACCTAATCAGGATAAGAAAAATACATGACTACCTAGTGTAAATACTCTCTTCTAATAACAGAGAGAGGATTAACCAGATACACTCGAAGGTGTATTGCTGATTACCTACTGCCATTGGTTTGGTACTATCTAGAATTTAATCCACTGATCGGCTTGTTGCCACCCATTAGAGGAGCTGACTTTTTAGGACTACTCAACACCATCCGGTGCTAAGGATTACTTGTGCTGGTCAAGGACCAGTCAGTGTGAAAAAAGAGAAGTAAAAGAAAAAAGGGGAAAAATGAGAGGGAGGTTAAAAATATTTACAAGAAAATGGAATAGAGGAAGGAATGAAGGGACACCTAACAACTACCTGTCCATCCAACTTTGCCTCTGAAGGTACTCAATCTATAGCCTTGACACTTTTGGGATTAATGAGTAAGAGGAGATTACAGTCCATGTGATGTTTATTCATTTGCATCTAGCCAATAACTTATAATGGATCTAAAGTTCTTATGGAGCTTAGAAAATGTATTCATGTCTCATGTCACATATATCCTTGTTTACTTTTCTGCTAACCATAGAACAACCAATCCCGATTTTCAGCCAATCAATCCGTCCAAAATCTGGTGTAACAAAAAATTCAGGGTCAAGCTGAGGTAGGCAAAATTCCTTCAAAATACCAAGAAAAACTGCTGCATGCTGGAAGAGAAGCTGTTTCTGCCTGTGGTATTGATATCAGTTTCCCCGGCTAGCATGAAGTTATTGACCCACACTTCTTCCTAGACTTTGGGATCTCCATAGGAAAAGAAAGGAGGGTGTTTTTTTATCTGGTTTCTTTTTCCTAGAAAAGCTTTCTTGCTATTAACTTCTTAGATAGAGGGTTTTTGAAGAGGAAAGGTAAACAAAAAGGGTAAAGTATGACTACTGTTAACCGAAGCAAGTGTTTTTAAGGAAAGTTATGAAGTTTTATTACTCCCAAAACATAGAGTTTAGGGGGAACACTTCTTTGAAAGTGGTGGTCAAGGATCTATGGGAAAGAGTCCATGAGCTCTAGCTTATGTGTTTTTGGGTAATATTGTGAGAAGTGAGAGGATTTCTATCAATTCTGCCCTTGTGGATGATGGGAATGCACTGATTTGTCCTTTGAATGATACTATGCTCCTCCCTTCATATTGGATGATCCATCTGATTTCCATGCATTGTTTGTTGTAACTTGTTAGTAATCCATCTGTGAAGGCAGACAGGTGGTTTAAGTTTTTAATTTGAGTTGCAATATCTATCAAGTCTTTGCTTGTGTTGAGATCTCCTTTCCAGTATCTATGAATATTATTGATGTGACAGTTGTCTGAAGGGATTAGGATTGTTGGTGGGGGTGGTAGTTGTTCTGGATTCTCAGCTTTGTTGAAAGTGTGAGCTTGGAATGTGCTATGAGATGATATTCTAATTCTAGTATTTGGAGTTGAGTTGGATACGTTGTTGTTGCTGCGTTTGATTTTGTGAACAAGGATTTGGATGATTTCTTATCTTTTGATAAAGAAGGTGCATTTCTTAGTTGTTGAATGATTTTTGTTGAGTTGGCATTCTTTACAGGGAGTTATTAGGGAGCCTCCTACAATTTTTGTATAATGTGTATAGATAATATGGTTATATATATTTTTAAGTTATTTGCCTATGGTTTCAATGTTGTTATTGAGTATAGTTGCCAGTAGTATTTGTGTATTCTGGCTATTGGGCCTGGGATGTATTGATAAAAGATGTTCTGTATGCTCCGGCAGTCTAGTAGGTCAAGATCTAAAAAGGTTTGAAGTCTGGAGCTGATATCTGTGTACCAGTGGAGTTCTTTTCCTATGCACTGATTTTTGGCCTTAGCATAAAATTAAGGCCATGAGAGTGTCTTTGTGCAGTCCTCATTCATTAATTGTCTAATAAACATTAAGTTGTTTTTGACTAGTTTGTGTCTTAGGTTGGTTGGCTATAGATTACCTAACTGATATTCTATTGTATCTCCAAGTTTTTGAGTAATTATTATTTCTGGTGGTGTATGAATTGGATTTCAACTTTCCTGAGTTCCCAAATGATATCGTGTGTTATATTGGTGCCAGTAGGCAGAATTTTATTATTAATATGATGTGTGACTGAAATAGGTACCCAGAAGAAGTTTTGGGTATCCTGTAATCTATACTACATTGTAATGCCCACTAGGTTGTTGTTGTTGATTCTAGAGATGAAATTAGATGCATGCATTTGGATTTGTCACTTATAGAAGTTAATGAGGTTATATTTGAATTTGCTGAAGAGAGTATTATTGGGAACTGTATTTGCAAGTCCTATTTTATATTTGAAAGTTGTAGGAGCTTTGGACATTGTTTGTTGACATTTCTGCTCTGACAATATCATGTCATTGAGGAGATATTCCAAGCCTTGAATGGTTTGGTTTTGGAGTATTGCTCCTTGATCTCTATCAAGTTGTGTGTCATTGATAATGAGAAGTGCTGATTTTGTTGGATTGATTTGAATGTCATTTAGTTCATAGAATAATGTTGCAGTATCCAGGATATATTGAAGTTCTTGTTGATTGTTGCAATCCATATGGTGTCATTCATATAGGTGCATACTGGGATATTGGTGATTTCAGGGTCCATCCTTGTCTGATTTCATCGCAAGTTTTGATTGTTATTGTGTAGCCTTTGTGTGAATTGTTATTTTAGATAGTAATGGGTCATAGAAGATATGTCAAAGGAGTGGTAAGATGATGTCTTCTTGGTCGATGCCATCCTCTACTAAATATGGTTGAGTAGGGCCGAATGGAGTAGAAACTGTGTTGTAGTAGAATGAGAGAAGATTTGTTATGATGTTTGTGATAGTTGTAAGAATTTTGATTCTTTCTAGAGCCTTGATTAGCATTGTAGTTGGAACTGAGTTGTAAGCTTTTTGCATATCTTGACTAAGAATCCAGGCTTGTTGTGAGTTTGATTTTGCATGTTCTATAATGTTTTAAATAATGTGTATTGGTTCTTGGATACTGGATTCTAGTAGTGCTGCCCAGTTGTATCGGGATAGGATTTCATGTTTGGTGAGGACTTTGACTAGTCTGTCATTAATGCATTTTATAAAGATTTTCCTGCCAGTTTCTAGGAGTGTAATTGGGTGAGTTACCATATTCTAAGATTGTTGTTTCATTCTTGAGGTTTGGAAATTGGAATTAGGTTTTCTTGTTTCTAGTCATCGGGTATTATTTGTGTTTTAAGGATGTTATTGCAAAGATCTGTAAAGAGAGAGATTGCTTTGGGGCCTAATTTTTTGAAGATGATATAGGGGATTTTTAATGGACCTGGGGATGATGTGTTGCTTCTGATGTGAATAATTTTGAATATTTCTTCTTTTGTGATGGGATATGTTGTGAAATTGTACCACTTGTTGTCAATGTTGAGTTTCAGTTTGTATTCTTGTTCCTATTCTGACCATTGGGTTATTGTTTGTGTGTTTCTTTTTGCTATCCAAAGATGAAAATGTGCTCTGACTATGTCTTTGATCTGGGATGGTTCAGTTATGATCCTTGAATGGTGACTTCTGTTACAATTTTGTTTAGGGTAATGTGTCTGTATAGTTTTTCTAAATACTATTGATCATTGCATGTTTGTTACTGTTCATGTATTGTAGTCTTGCTGGATATTGCTGTTGTGATTCTTTGTTTTGTTTTGTATTTGGTAATAATTTGGTATACTATTTTAAGTTTGATTAAAATTGAGTTGAGTTCTTGAATCCAGTTGTTGAGTTCTACATTTTGAATAGTGTTTATGCTAATGGTTGATAATTTTGGTATTTGAGGGAAGGTTGTTTGTAGAGAGATTGTTTGCTCTTGTAATTTGGTTATGTTGAAGTTGTAAGGCACCTGTTTTATTTGTTTTGCTAGTTGGAGAAGTTTGAGTATATCAGTTATTTTGTTGTGGATTAGAGAGGGTGTGATGTATCATAGATAAATCTGTTATAGTGTTTGTTCTTTTTAATGAATTTGTTTGCTGCTTTCAGGATGGTATCTTTAAAGAAATTCCATTGGTTGTTGGTTGTCCTGGGTGTGATTTCATGTTTTGAAATTGCTGTTTCGATTGCTTGTTGAAATTTCTGCCAGTTTTTCTCTGAGGTGTGAATTCAGTTGTATCTGTATTTTCTGTGTGAGTGTATTTGGTGAGCTGGTATTGTAAGTTGCCATGTTTCTAGATAACAAATTGTAGCTTCATGATCAGAATTAGTAGCAATTATAACAATATTCCTAGCAGTTCCCATTGAAAGCATGATAGAGATCTACACAGATAGTCAAGCATGTATCTCCAAGTGGAAATCCTTAAAAAAGAAAGACTCGAAAAGAACACACAAGAGATGGCTCAAAGAAAAAAATTGATCCCTATAAATACATATGGTAGAGCTAACAAAAAAAAAAAAACTTAAATCGAAAGCTCACTAAAGTTAAGGCACACTCAAATGATCCATATAATGCAGAACAGATGCCCTAGCTAAGGAAGTCACAAAATTTTCACCAATTGAATGGAAAGATCTCACTTCGCACAAAATTATAACTGAAATAAAGTAGCAAGGGACAACTCTAGATAATCCAATTAGACAATTCCTTAAGAACATTAATAATAAAACAACAGCCTATCAATAAACATAACAAAACAGAACAGAGAAAAAATATAGTTTCCAGATTTCAGAACACCAAGCTCACACATGGAACTTAGTATGGGAAAGGATCAAGGATGGACACATATGGATATATCTTTTAAACAATCCCAACAAAGAAGCTTTCTTATCAAACTGGCCAATAACGAGCTACCCACTTTAAGTAAGTTGGCTATAAGAAAACCGGATCTATACAAGCAAGTGAAATGCATCACATATAGCCAACAAGATAAAACCATAGAACACTTGCTAAAATGTTCAGCCTATAAAGATCAGTTATAAAAGGCATGGAACAAAGGAGTAGATGGAATCATTAGAAACTTTAAAGAGCTATTGTGGGAAAGAAAGAGAGAGACGAAGAAAAAAATTCCAGGCTAAGCATTGATGACCATGAAGAATTAAGAGAGTTTGACAAATAGATCATTAGAGTAGTAGGACAGACTTCTGGAACAAGTCAGAATATATTAAGTTTTTGTACTGGCCTTATAAAAAATGATCTTATCCTAAAAGTGGTAAATCTAAAATGTC
Source organism: Acaulospora colombiana (assembly GCA_910592055.1). Classification (NCBI taxonomy): domain Eukaryota; kingdom Fungi; phylum Glomeromycota; class Glomeromycetes; order Diversisporales; family Acaulosporaceae; genus Acaulospora; species Acaulospora colombiana. Next base: position 5,555 of record CAJVPT010004472.1, on the reverse strand, counting down.
AAGGTAAACACATAGGAAGAACAGCAAGAAAGTGGATATTGAAAATGCAAAAAAGAGTCTATAACCAAATTTGAAAAGAAATCTGGAACAAAAAATGTGAAAAGGTAATTGAATGGGAACGAATACAAGGAATCAGTAATAAAGACAAAATGAAAAGACCTCCTTGTTTTCAGGCCAAAAAACTATACTCCAGAAGAAAAGAAATCTATTATCTGAAAAAGGAAACCTTGAAAATAAAAGCCTCCAAGAAATTCTAACAAGAAGAGTAGAGTATGGAATGAAATGGTTGGGTTTTAAGCTCTGTCAGAACTACACAGAGTGATCTGCAGTAGTGACCTGCAGGCAATAAAGTTAACAGTTGAAAGGGTTTTTACCTGAACTGCTAATGGAATGATAAATCACTTCCAAAGTTGCACTTAGAGTTTTAATAATACTTAAAATAGAGATGAGTGAGTTAGGTAGAGACTTAGCTTTAGCAATACATTTTGAATATAAAGTATATATAAGTTTAATAAAGCACATATACCTAGCCTAACAGAGTGTTTAAAAAAAAAAAATTGAATTATTAAATACTCTTAACAATAATTGAGTTTATTGGATATTGTTAATAGTGTAACAATAACGTAGTTAGAAATTTTTTGAAATAATGAATGGGATATTTTTATTAAAGAAATTAAAAGCTCTTAATTTTTTTTAAATTTGTTTTATTTGCAATTTTTTTTTGTAACTGTATTAAAGTGCAACTTATTATTTTTAATAATAAAAAATAAATTTGATTATATATATAGAAAAATTAAATTTGGTAATTTGTAAAATTTGACAACTTTATTATAGATCAAATACCATTAATAATATATAAAAATATATTTAAAATAAAATATATTGTGAGAAAGAAATAAGAATAAAAATTGAGCATCATTGGTTAAAAATCAAATTAAATTATCTTATTTATTATAATATATATTATAAATAAAAAATTTATAGTAATCATAACTAAAATATACATTTATAACAAAAAATAAAAATCTAACAATATCCTTCTCTTTTTTCTTATTAAATTAATCAATTCTTTACATATATCTTTTTCATCAGTCAAAATAATATTGAAACTTGATTCATTTGCAATTTGAATTACAGTTGATATACAGCATATTAACTCTTAGAATTGATCACCAAAACTCCAATTTATCCTTTTGGAAGTTGTGATAAAGTACCTTCCAATTCATAAATAATATTTATAGCTAAATTAATAATATTATGTGAATAATAATTTTTATTATAATTAAGACATATAGACAAATGCTCACAATGCTAGATATAGTATATACATCAATTAGATATATATATCAACCCAAAGGACTATAATGCACTTTTAAATCTATACTATTCCCTGAGAACTATAGGTCAAGATTCTCTTATATAATAAAAACAATTATTCATGAGTTATCATTCACCTATTAGATTTTTCTAGTTCTTGCACTAAATAATAAAATAGATATTATATATATCGGTCTCTATATCAATACCTCGATTATTTAAATCACCAATATGATAATAATGAATAATAGCATTTTTTAACCTTTTTGGATATCTTTTTCAAATAAAATTCTTTTAGCCACAAACAAAGACATTTTTGAATCTATGATAAAAAATTATAATTATATTATAGACATACATTTTGAATAAGTGGAAAACTTAATTAAAATTGTTTATCAAATATGGACATATATATACTTCCAGCTTTAAATCTCTCAACAAATATATTTCTACAAACTCACCTTAATATCTATAAATAGTGAAAGACATTAAAATATTATTAAATAATTGCATTTTATGAAATCTATGGTACTTAAAGAAAACTAAATTTTGAGTTATTGATTTATATATTATTGTAAATCAAATATAGAATTAAATGAATATATCAATACTTGATTAAGCAACCTAAGAATAAAAGTTAAGTATTGTTGATTAAAATCCAGGTATACCACATGAGATTATGTATAAGTATCCATATGCTATAAAATCTGAAATAAAACAAGTAACAATGTGGAATTTTTATATTTATCAAATACACTATATAGAACTAAATATAGAAAATGATAAGTAAATCTTGTTGGTTAAACATATTGCTTATTACATATATAATATTTTTCACATAACTTTATCTTTATATAATAGTTTATCTTTTAATACTTTTATAAAATAGAATATTATAAACTGTTTCTACCTTTGTAACAAATCTATATCTGACTTAACATGTTTAATTATATATACTAAACAGGTTTGACATATAAATTTTGATACTATTTATATATAAAATAATATTTAATATGTTAAATAAAAGTCTTGTTAGCTTTAATTATAATTGTTAAAATTATGTTTATTGAAGTTTAAAAATAAAATTACATTTATTAAGGGACAACTGTTAAAATAGAAAATTTTTAAAGCAGATATTGTTATCCTAAATTCTAAAATTACAAGTAGAAATATTATAATTGTTGATCAAATACAAGCATTGTAATTGTTAAAAATTGATAATATAATAGATCTTCATTACAAATATGGATATAAATCTGTATAAAATCTGAGATATATGATTGGACGTGATAAATTTTATTGTTACTGCTAAACAGTTCCTTCTAATAACTAGTATAAGCAACAAACAAGCTAATCTTATATTTTTACTGACTTGTTATAGTTATTGCTTAATATATATACTTGTTTTTTTTTATTTTATATTTTATACAACTATTTAACAGTCAGCTTTAGCTTTGTCGATTCTTAATCACTTCAACTATCGATTTACAATTGATTACAAGTTTTATATTTTATAGTCACAAGCAAGCAATGTTTTGTTCATACTATATATATTGTCACTATTTTTTATTACTACTAGTACTAACTGCAATATTTGCTTTAGTTTCCCAGTTTTTTCGATCTTCAGCTGTAATTGATTATAAGCCTTTAACTTATATCATAAATAAGTAAGTAATATTTATTGATGCTATAATATCTTGATATTACTTTATTACTATCAGTATTAATCATAACACTATTCAACTAGTATGGATCAAGTTAACAAAAGTTATAAAACTGCAAAAATCACTAATTTCTTTTTGCAAAAAGTGAGTGGAGAAAATTTTTAAGTTGACAGGTCCTTTATACATTGTATCAGTTAAGTATACTATATATCTCCAGTGGCAACCCTGAATTAGTGCAGATAGATCCATGTTGATACAAGATAATACTTGCAAGTATTGATGCAACAATGATATTGCTTCCAGAGAGAAATCCTGGACTAGCAGCCTTTGCTTGTATCAATACTGAAGCAGAAATGGTGTAGCAAGGATACCTTATGTCTCTAGTGGAAAACCTTGGACTAGTACAAGAAAGCTTATTATCAAATACTGCTTGTAGGTGCCAGTCGAAACCATTTGTTATCAGTGATAAACCCTAAGTCAATATATGGAATTTTATCAAAAACAGACTAATTTTGATTGTCAATTTTTTATTTTACATTAATAGAGTACTATATATATTAAGCTAATTTAAAATGTCTCAATTTAAAAACCTATATTGTTGCTCTCCATTTTCTTGTAATACAAAAATATGATGATTCAATAAAATATACTATATTTTTAAATAAACTAATATATAACTTGTTAAATATTTATTTGATCATTTCTGACCCTAACATTAAATCTTATCAGAATATAAATATAATAAAAAATACTTGTATATATTTCAAGTTTATTAACAATAAAACTAATCAAATCAACTGATAAAGAAATTTTTTAAGATTCTTGATTACTTGTAATAATAACTTAAAAAATGTTACTACTGCTTTGAGGGCTGATATTGACAATGCAAAAAAATAAAAAAAAAAAAACCTATAAAAATTTTGTAAGTTAAAATTTTTATAATTTTTTTAAACTATATTAACTTAACTAAATTACAGGTCAGGTAAAATTTATTGACTCTAAAGTATCTTGAGAAGGTACATACAGTATAATAAAAGTAATTTATTTTGATCCCTTCCCTGGTTACGATGAAAAAAAAATAAAAGTAAAATAGATATTTAAAAAAACAAACCCCTTGCCTTTTCATGTATCTGTAATCAATACTACCTCCTGTCTTCTAAGAATAATAAAAAAAAATAAAGAAATAATAGTTCATAATAGAGTTTTCAACAAGGTGATACTGGTTGTATACCAAAATCATATCAGTTCTAATGTACTTGAACTTATAAGAAGCACAATTATAGACATGTTTGTTTTATATTGACAAGTTGCCCAATTATCAGAAATCAAAAAATTGGATCAAGGCACCTTAACAACTGCAGAATATATATTTAACTAAACTTAAGTTTTTAATTTTTAAAACTTTATTAATGTTAATATTTGCAGATATCTTTTGACTAGAAAAAATGGAATCTTTATTCATGTACATAGCATACCTGTTGAATTACAAGGATCTGAAAGGCTATATTTGCAAGAAGAGAAAGTTGTAGTAATTAACAGGTTTTTTTTTCAACATCATGTATGTATTTTCTGAAGATATGATCTCAAGTATACAAAAAAAAATGGAAGAATATGATCTATCCTGGCTAGTTGACAACAAATATGATGCTATTGACAAAAAAATTATAGTTTCTTTCAATAATAAAAAAATATATTTAAACCATATTTTAGGTTTATATAAGGCCTATATAGCCTAAAGATATAGCAAATTTGTTCATATTAACCTCAAATTTTTGAACTATACAATTGTAGCTACTTGTTTAAGAGGAATATAACCTGCTAATGATAAAGAATTTGTCTGTAGTGAAGAGGATTTTAATAGAAGCAACTTTTATATGGTTTAATGGAAAATTAAAGTTTAAATGACAGGTATTTTTTAAACATTACAAATTATTAAAAATTTATATTATTAACAAATTAAAATTGCTACAATTTTTACTAGTAAATACTCTTTATTTCTAACCAAAGAATGAACTGCATAGTATTATAGTGTTACTGACAGAAGGTATAACTTGTGAATTGTCTTAAAATTTGACTAAAAAAATAGTATCAGCTATAAAAAAATAGAGAGAAGGTAAAAAAAAACATATCATATGAATTATCGATATAATTAATTATCAACAGATCAAAATACTTTGCAAGCACTTGAAATATTGATAATAAAAAATAAAAAAAAAAACAATATATAAAATCAAGTTATTTTAGATGGTACTGGTTATAATGGGAAATATATTAATATAGAAGCAAATGAATGATTATAGATTGAATAAATGAATTTATTTAAATTTAATAAAAGGAAAATTTTTAAATTTAAAGTTAAAATATATTTCTGAAAGAAAATATACAAGTTAAATTTTTTTTTATTAAAATAAAGTTAGATTAATTTAAACAAATTTAATTTAATTTAGTTAAATCAAAGCAGTTATCACTAGTCGAAAAAAAATTATTCGGCATATTGCCACTCGTGTAACATTTGGCAAAAATACTACCACTCGTGTAACATTCAGCAAAAAATAAACAATTCGGCAAAAAAAA
>CAJVPT010004471.1:0-13426 GCA_910592055.1 Acaulospora colombiana | reverse complement strand
ATAATATATTAAAATTTTAAATAAAGTTATTATGTACATTTTTATATAATAATAAATTTAAGATGTGCGATACTTTTGTTTATGTAGTGTATCTATATATGTCACTAAGCTCGAATGCTATTAGTAAGTCAATTATGTGGTGAGGTTTGCTTCCTCTATTTCTTTTCATTATATAGTTCAGATGTTTATCTGCTACCTCATTGAAGTCTCCCATTATTACAATAAATATATTTTTCCCTTTTGCCTCAGTGATTTTTGTTTTGATCCATTTCTTGAGTTTAATCCTGATCTACTTCTTCACTTCATTTCCTTTGAAAGCCAAGTCTAATAGCAGGCCTCAGTTGTTGCACTCTTCTTTGTTGAATATGTGTATTGATCACTTCTTCTCTACCACTATAGCTATGCCTGCTCCATATATCTGTTGTGTTGGTTTGATTGTCCATATGTGATATCTGTCTTCAACATCTTTCCACCTCTGATTTTTTGTAAACTAGGTTTCTGTTATTTCAAGTATATCTATTCTAGTTTCTTGACAATATTCTAGTATTGCTAGTTGGTTTGTTTCTGTATTGAGTTCTCTGATATTTATTGTTCCTATTTTTCAAATTTTTTGTATTTGTTCTAAACTACTCTCTCTTGATTCTCACCTATTGCGAGCTACTTGCTTTGTTTGATTGTTAATCATAAATATTTGGGGGAGCTGGTTTTGTTATGCTTAGTATCTCGATGGGTGTGTTTAAGCAATCTATCATTTTTTTCATAGTGAAATCTATTGTAGTTTCCATATGACTAATCCTTCTATTCAAGATTTCCTGTTGTCTAATTGCCATGCCTTTTGATGATAGGTTCTGAAGCTTGAGCTTGTTGTGGATGAGCCTTACCTAACTGGGGAGTCTGTTATGGCTGGTCCTTTGGCTTTAACTGATGGTCCTATCTCAATTTCTATTATTCTTCTGTCCAGCATATGTACCTGATGTTTGATCGCTTTCATGTCAATTTGAAGTTGTCTGAGAGCCTCCAATATTACTTTCATTTGTGGTGTCTGGTGAGGGGCCCTTCTTGTAACACTCACATATATTCATCTTGTATTAGTTGTACTTTCCATATAAAACCACTTGTCTTGCCTGAGCATCAGCTGTCCTCTTTGTTGTAGAGATAGAAGTCTAGGCTAACTGAGTCTGTTTATCCTGTTTTTTTTAAGAATGTCCTTTTTTTTTATATTGCAAGTATTGAGTTCGTGCTCTCAGACATCACATCCAAAACAGAGCTTTGCTGTTTTGGATATCCAGGTTAGTTCCAAACCTCCCAGGTAGAACATGAAGCCTCTTGCTGTACCTAGGTCTTACATGTTCTTGAAATAAAGAATGGCAAACTGTTTGTTTTGATTGAGGTAATTGAGGGGGATATAATATGCCTGAGCCTGAGTTTTGGTGATGATTTCTTGTAACTCTCTTGCTGTGGTCCTCAAAGAGAGGTTCACAAGTGTTGTACTGTATTGGTTTTTTTTTCTTTTACCAGCCTGGTTCTGACTATTGGGTATACCTATATACAACATTGTCCTTGAAAAAGGACCATATCTGGTCGTATTCTTTGAATACTTCTTTGGAGCTGAACTGTACTGTTCCGGATTGGACCACCCCTGCTAATTGTAGTGAGATATGTTCAATTATTGATTTGTTTGTAAACAAGCTGGCAATCTCATTTTTTGTGTAGTGGCTGGGGATGTTTCAGATCCTGATGGATTGGCTTTGCCCTCAAGGTGCCAATTTGTGATGCTAGTCTAAATTTGGTATTCTCATTGTCAGTAATCTCTATCTCACATGCAGCTAAGGCCTCGTGGTAACTATCAAAAATAGTTACAATCATTGATATGTCAATTAGGTCTTCTGTATGTATATGCCTTAGGGTTGTGAGATACCTCAACTTGTTGCAAATATGGTTGACTTTTTCCTCAAATGAAAGTTCAGGCACTTCTTCTGGATCAATGTACACTTTGTCTGGACAGAGCATATTGTGTTCTCTAGGGGAGTCTTGTAGTCCCACTTCTGTGGTTGCTAGTTTGGAGTTCCTGTTATAGCTAAAGCTATTGTTAATGATGTCGCTGTGTGGCTTCATGCTTTTCTTTTCTTCTCTCGCTATTGATGCTGTTGAAGTTACTGTTATAGGTGAAGTCAATCTAGTCTCGATGATTATTTTCTCGGTTGGTTCTGATATCTCTATTGTGACTTTCTCTATATCATTGCTGGTATTGTATTCATTATTCTCAAGTTCTATCTCTTCCTGGTTCTTATTGTCGACTTGGCTGGTCTCTATTGTTTTCGTTGTTCTTTTCTTTTCAGTTAGTGTATAACTTTTCTTTATGCCAGTTAAGGGATTAAATTTGCTTCTAAGTTTGGATTTCAGTATTGGCTTGGAGATCTTACCACTACCTGTTAAAATTCTTTCACCTATATAGTTGACTATCAGGTCTCTTGTTCTTATCAATCTTCTAGACATGTTTGTTGCCAAAGCTCTTTGCAAGCGTTGTATTTTTTCTTCAACATTTTGAGTTGTTACTATAAAAGGAAATTTTCAAAAATCTGGGTGCAAGTGGGAAAGAGTTTTTTTTTTTTTGTCTTTTTTAATACATTTATATAAACTCTACTATTATTATATTATTAACTTTATTATATTATAACTAAAATATTTTTTTTCAACTTAAAATAAATTGCTATTATAGTTATTTTAAATTAATTTAATTATTTTTATTTAAAATTCTAATTATTTTTAAAAATAAATAGTAATTTTTAAGATTTTATAATTATAATTTTAAAATTTGTATTATATATATATTATTAAAAATTAAAATTAAAAAATTATAATTAATATTTTTTTACTTTTAAGAATAATTGTTCAAATATAGTTTTTTTTTTTTTTAAACTGGCTTAGCCTTGTTTATTAGCTTGATAAAATAATGTATAACTATATATTATAAGGATTACAAAGAATATTATATGTTACTAAACTCCTTGGAACTAGTTAGATATTTTAAAAAATCTACAAGATGGCTTGTTGCCATTTCAGACTAAGGAAGAACTAACCTGCCAAGGCAAAGCTAGCACTAGGTTTAAAAGAAAAAATAGATACAATATTAATATTTTCAAAAATAAATTAATTTATATATTTATTGATTAAATCTATATAGCTATCCTTGATGAATTGTTTATTTATCTATCTGGTTGAACTTGAAAATACTTTTTCATATTTGTGATATCTTTTTTTTTCCTTAAGATGTCATATTCATTCTTTCACTTTTGAAATATTTCATTTCTGGTCTTTTAAGTTAAATACAGGAATTTTTTCTATTCCACTAATATTTTGACTATATAGTTTTTTGCTTTGACAGTATTATAAATTGTTTAATAAATTGTTTTGTTATACTATAGATTGAAAAAGATTTTTAAAGTTATATTGCTATTTATTGTTGTTAATGCTTGAATCTTCCTTTCTTTAGATATATACTTGAGTATTGTTTTTTAGATAGTTGTTATGGTTTAATATTTGATATCTATTTTATTGTATTGACATAAAAAGGAAAAGTAGTTGTCTTCCACTTGATTGCAATTGCAATACTTGTTGTCTTTTTATAATAAAAGTTGCCTACTATATAATTTGTATTTGATAAGAAGTTTATTATATCAGAAGTTTAGTGAGAACTTTTGAATTTGTTGATCTTTAAATAATATATTTGAATTATTAATTTGAGATGAATATAGATGGTTATATATTTCTTTTCAATAAATATGTTTGTATTGTCCAATAAAATCTGTAAGTGTTTTTTTAAGTAGGTGCCATTGTGCAATTATTTTGCTTAAGTAATCTTTTTGTAGATATTCTTTGTTAATACAGTATATCAATTTGAATATTATTTCATTGTATTATTATATATATTTATGAGTTTTGAGTAGATTGAATATTAAGGATATTGATACCCAATTGCATTTCTTATGAACCTAGTCCTATTGAGACTTGTTGATCTACCTGTTCATTATACTTAATACTTGAGTAGGCTTAAACTTTATATAGTTGTAATTTGAGGTGTCTTGCAGTATAGAAATTCTTAATTATCCAAAGTATTTAAAAGTTTTTTTGTTTTCTAATAAGATATAATGCCGAGATTTTTAAAGTCTATTGAATATAGCTAATTATAGTTTGACTGTCTATAAAGATGTTGGCTATTGAATTTTCTGATAAGGTTAATATTATAGTTGTTGTGACTATAATTTCTATCCTTGAGGAAAAGGAAAGTGTATAGATTTGAGTTTTGAATATGTGTTCTTCATTGTTTGGGATAATAATAATCCAGCCTAGTTCCATATATGGTTTTTTGTTCCATTTGTTAAAGGAGCCATTTGTATAGATTTCAAAGTATGAATGTATAGCTATCCCTTTAGATATGGTTATAAGATCAGAGATTCTGTTTTGGTTATTAATAAGGTATGTTATAATCTGTTAGAATATTATATTATAGAAGATGTTTACTATTGAAAGCTGTTGATAAACCTGCTGAGTTGTATATATTTTATTCAATGCAATGTAAATTAATTCTGGTAATACTCTGAATTTATATTAAAAATTTCCATTTGGAATAAAGTGCTAAAAGGTGGATGTATGGCTTATTACAATTGGAATCCTAATTGCTTTTTATGTTATTGTGTTAAATAAGCAATTCTGATTATTACTCCCTTCATTTAAAAAGTATCTGTTGCATTTGGAGAGTGATGATTCATTGTTTGTTGTATTATAATGTATATAGGCAAATCTGCTATCCAGATTATGTCTTTTTTTCTTATTAATGGCTAGTGTATCACTCATATATTTTGCTGTCCAGTATAATTGATAAGTATAATGCTCAGTACTTTAAAGAAAGAGATTTGTGCTATTGATTTGTAGATACAATATTTTGATTGTGTGATTATTCATTCTCTATTGGAGGTTGATAAACCATTTTGGAATATGTTCTGAGAATTGCTTATTTTTATATCTAATAACTTATAGCCAATAAAGAGTGTGAGTTCTGATAGCATTTAATATTTGTTATATAAATAAAATATTGTATTTGACAAGTTGTTTTCTATATATGCAATAGAATTGTAATGTTACAATATTTTTTATTGTTGTATCTGCTTTGTATATTATAGTAATAGCAGGCTTGCACTCATTCAACAGGAAGTTAAATCCATTTTTTTTTGAGTAATAAAATAATATCATATATAAGATTTTCTCATACTAGTATGATAGGTGTGATACAATAAACAAAAATACTGTTACTGCAACTGATCAAAAGTAATTTTGTGCTTATTGTAAATGATATCTAGCTAGATCTTCTGTAATATTCTTTTGATTTATTCTTTGAATTCAATTAGATACATACACCTGGAGCTGTCTATCCCATAGATGAAAGATATTATATTTCATTGGGTTATAGATGATATTGTTGGATATTGTATTTGCTAATCCTATTTTATACTTGAGCATGCTTGCCAATTTGCTTGATAGTCTGTTGCAAGTACTTTCAGGAAGAATTAAGTTATTTAGCAGCTATTTGATGCTAGGGTATAACACATAATTGATGATATATCATATCTGTTTATTAGTAATGGCCTTGCTTCCTATAATTGAGTGTGTTTATAAAATTTTTTGATTAATGAGTTATTTTTAATACTTCTTAAAAGCTATTGTATCATATTAGACTTTTAATATTTTAATAGAGGTTTCATTGTCACAGCCCATAATGTACTGATTATTCAAGTGTATATCTGTTATTCTATCTCTATAGTTATTATTGATAATAATGAGGAAGAACTTTTGGAAGTTGACCTATATGTCATTAATATGATAGAATTGTTCTACAATTTTTACTATATGCTAAAGGTCTATGTTATTTTTTGCAAGTCACATATTTTCATTTATATATGTACTTATAGGAATTGAGATTATTTTTCAAATAGTGAATTAGTCTATATACCTAATATGATAATATGAGACTGAGTACCCTCTGCATATTACTTGAATTGTAAAGAGAAGAGAATCATAAAAGATTCTCCACAGTAAAGGAGAGATTACAGTATATCACCTTAGTCTATTCTATCTAATACTATATATTATTCTTTGAGTCCATAACATATATGACTGTATTTGTTCAATTCTTGAGCATGTTTGTGAAGAGTGTTGTAATTTGTGTTGAGACTTTGATACATTGCAGTATCAATTGAAACATTTAATGTTGATTGAGTCATATGCTTTTAACATGTCTTGGCTTAACATTCAAATTTATTTGTTGAATTTTTTGACATCTTTAATAATGTTATTGATTATATGAATTGGGTTTTGTATCAATTTATCTATTATTATTTTTGTAAAGATTTTTCAAACTATATTTAGGAATGTGATTGATCTTATGATATTGTTATGGGTTATGTGGGTAATGCAATTTACATATAATAGTTTAGAATCTAAAAACCCAAAAGTCTGGTATAAAAGATTGAGTATTGCAAGGTAAGAAACTATAGATAAGACTCAAATACTGATAAGGAAACTATGTATATCTGAAAAAGTATAGAAAGTTTAGCAAAGCTTAGGGTTAGTATAGCCGATTATAAAGTAGAGCCTATTGTTAGTTAAAAAAGTATAAATAGCTTACCAATATATACTAAAAAAGCAGAGCTGAATGTGTTAGAAAAAACAGTCCTCATTGAAAATAGAGACAAGAGTTAGTAATATCTCAAAGAAACAGAATGCAATAAAGAGACACTTACCTTTAGCCAAGTTAATTACCATATTTTTGCCTTCCCTAAGTGTCCTTTATAGGAGGCATTCTCTTCTTTATGAGTATTTGTGAGATGTCTGAGTTACATAAAGCACTATGGATTAGCGACAGACTTGTCGGGTTAGCCCACGACAATATTAAGATTGTTGTTTCAGTTCTTAGGTTTAGGAATTGGATAAAGGAGATCTCTGCTCCATTCCTTAAGAGTTGTATCTGATACCAGTATATTGTTAAAAATTTTAAGGAGAAGTTCTAGTGTTTTTTAATTCATATGTTTATAGGCTCTATATAAAATGTTGTTTCTTCCTGGAGCTGATTGTGAACTTCTATACTTTATTGCTTGAATCAGCTAGAATGTCTTGATACCATATGACTTATATATCCTTTTTGGAATTGTATATCTCTTGTCAATGAAGGTATAGATGCAATAGGCTGTATTTTTTTGGAAGTCCATTGTTCAAAATGTTCTTAGACTTAATCACCCATCTTTTGGGAATTTGTTATAATTTTAATATTGTTATTATCTTGAATAATCACTCTACCTAGTATAATTGATCTTGTAAGATAATTGAAAATTCCATTGATCATTGTTTTTTTTTATTTACTAGTATGGCCTAACATTTAATAAAGAATTGTTTTATCATTTGCTTTTTTTTGTGATCAGTAAACCATCTGATTGCTTTTTTGAGTTTTTTGCTAAAATCTTGAGTGGTTGTTATTCAGCTAGTTATGAAGTCATGAAGAGAGGTGAGTTATTGGATAGTTAGTTCCTAGAATAACACTTTTGAGATATTATTGATTACTTGTGATATTTTAGTCTAAGTATAGTCTAGTAAGTCTTGTTATAGTGTTTGTATCTGATGTATGATATTGTAAAGCTTCGCAATTCTCTTAAAAATATTCTTTTGTTGTTCTTGAATTCTTGGTTTTCTATGTGATTTGCATTTAGAGATGTGTTTCTTTGCAGCTTGTTGTATATTATATATGAATTTGTTTCATAATTGATTAATATTTGAGATATTTAATAGTTTATCTAGGTATATAATATTTTTCTCCACTTATATGACAAATTTATCCTATAGATCTTTGTTAGTATTATTCCAGTTAACTATTTTGGGATGTGTTTGAGTTTGCTGACTGATTTGTCTAGTTGCTATACTTTTATTTCAGTTAACATACCAGTATAGTTACTATAAGTTAAGTCTCTAATATCAACTATAATGCAAGCTTCTCTATATTATTATATTTGAGAAAGTAATATCCATATTGATCTATTCTGCAACTATTTAAGAGGTTGTGTCAGGTATACTCTTTGTGTGAGAGATTGTGTTCTTTATAAGTATTAATGAAGCCTTGTTCTATCAAATATTATATATGTAAGGCTAAGAGGAATATTGATCAAATTTTTTTAAGTACTTTCTTTGTTCAGGCTTGGATTAATTACTGTATTGAGATTACCTACAACTATTTTCTAGAAGTTTATTATTGAAAGAATGTGTCAGGAAATATATTCCAATAATTCTGTCTATAGTTTTGTTTAGAAAGGTCAGATCCAAAGAGATAAGTTTGCCTTGATATTGTTTATATTGAAATACTTTGCAAACAAGTCTGTATTATAAAGTAATATCCATTCTATATCCAATTTTTTGATTATCCTTATGTATCCACTATAATTAAAAATTAAGATATTTTCAATATGATGATTGCTATTGTTCTATTTGTTTCAGTAGTAATTATAATTTATCAGTTGTTAAGGTTTCAAAGTTCTAGCCATGTATTATATTTAGTATTATTTACTATTCTACGTATATTATATGTAATAATTTTTCAGATAAGATTGTATTAATTGTCTATTGTGTTCAAAAAGTCTGTAGTAATATTATCGTTTAATGATTTGTTAAAGATTTCTTGATGTATATCAGATGTATCACTTATTGATTAAATATGAAAAAGAGAATTGTGTCAGATATGAAGAGATCCTGGATATTAATAAGCTCCGTAAGAGAGGTTGAGATGATGCTTATATTTTTTTCAGTCTTGATAGTTGTTAATTAATATAAATTTGATCTTGTCAAATATCTTGTATTGGATTGATTATCTTTCTTTTTCTAGATATGTTTAGATTGTGCTTATGTTATTTATTATAATTGATTAATTATCTTGCTCGATGAGTGTCTCTCTATCTGCTTCAATAGAAATGATAGTAGTAACTATTATCTTCAAGATGTTCTATTCTTTAGTTCAGTTGTGTTAACTTTTTCTTGATTTGTCTGATATTTATCTTAATTGTTTGAACTGCTTTCATAATATTATGAAGTAAAATTTTAAGTGCTTCTTGTTTTAATATTAATTTTGTTTTTTTTTTTTGATAGTATTATAATAAGAGAAATTATTTACTACTGCTACAAAGGTTCTCAGTGATTATTCTCTTTATTTTGTGATGTCTGAAGAGATGGAACATACTAAGTTTGAATTTCTATATAATTTATTAAATTTTTTGATATCATTTTTTTTCTTTCTCTAGTAACTTATCGTCTTTCTTAAACTGGGCAATCTTTGACTTGATGTTTCAAATTGGAGCAGAGATGACAAGTTTTTATATCCATGGAGATCCAGTTAAGTTCAATATTACCTAGTTGAACCAGAAATTTGATTGTTTCTATCAATATTTTTTCATTTTTGAAACTAATAATTGCTAGATATTTTTTTTATAGAAATTGAACCATGTAATATAGTAAGTTTTTGCTTTGTTTATATCAATAATATGTTTGAGATCATATTCCATAATATTAAGTGGTTTGTTAATTAGTTTGACAGTGAATTTGCTTCTCTTTTCCTTAATCTAATTATTATTAAAAAATAGAAAGATTATGTACATATCTCTTTTGAAGCCTATGAACCATTTTAGAATTACTCTGTTATAGTCCTCCTACTTTTCATATTCCATATCTGATAATTGCCACAGGCCTCATGTCTTTATATATAGTGATCTGATGGATCATATTTAGTTAATGCAATTTTGAGTTCCCTACATATTATATTTTGAGGAATATTCTATACTCTCATTGTCTTACTTTTTGTGATAATATTATTATGGATCAGTATTTCCTGTGTTTGAATAGTAGTGTTACTGTTAAGTTTAATAGTGAATACTATTTTGACTTTTTTTTTAGCTATAAACAAAATAGTTAAGTGTTTGCTTGCTGGTATATTATTAGTTTAATTGATATAACTGATTTATATCTTGTAAATGCTACCTTGACTGAGTTTAGCTGACTGTTAATATCTTTTTCTAATACCTGCTTAAAAGAAAAACCTTCTTGAACCATTTTCTTCCATATTGGGTTTGTCAGTTCATAAGAAGAAAATACTGAAGTGTTTGATTTTTAATAATTGTTTTCTTGTCTTTGCCCTTGTCTTGAATATCTTATGCCTCTTCATTTTCTTCAAACTAGTCAATTTCTGATGCTGCTGATATGCTAAAAGCCTTTAATAAAGATAGTGCACTTATGAAATGATTGCAATGTTTAACTTCTTTATAGTTAAGTTAATTTTGTTATTGTCTTAATGTTTATGAGTTGTCTTTTCGAAAATTGCTTTGATATCTTCATGTTCAATGAGAACCATTTCTAGCTCCATCCTTATATGTACTTATTTTTGGATAGTTCTGCCACTTTTCAATATTGTGCTATTTTGTGTTTGCCCCTGATCTAGTATTGTTTGTTGTGAAAACATATTATGTTTTTATTAAAAACTCTTCTTTTCATTTCAAAAATTATTTTATGTGAAAAAATTTTTTAAAAAGAAAATTTTTAGAAAATTGGATGTAAGTAAGAAAGAGATTTTTTTTTGTTCTGTTTAAATATATAGTATTTTAATATAATTTAAATAATTAAATTTTTTTAAAAAGGTTAATTAAATTATATTTTATTTAAGAAAATAATACTTTTGTAATATATAAGTTTATTTATCATATAGATAAAAAACTATTTTATAAAATTATTAAAAAAGTATATAATTATATTTATATTATAATTATAGATATAAGTATTAAGCAATAACTCTTTCCACTGATCAATTTTATCACTAATTCCAAAGCAATATTCATCAGAAGTTTTATACGTCTATACTAATAAAGTTGCTATACTATCATTAAATATACTTTATAAATATACTACAAAGCATCTTTCACCCAGTTTTATTTTTTCTTTATTCCCCTAGTTAACTTGAGTGTCGGTTTCAAGTCAAAAGTGAATGAAGTAGAACCTAGACTCCTAATAGCAAGAAAGGATACTTAGGAAGAAGACTTTTGATTGAAGACTCACCTTCAGGACTCTATAATAGGACAGGCAGATTTACAGGAAAAGTATTCGCTAAAGGCTATGCCATGTACAATGGTCTTGTTTTCTAGGAAATTCACTAGATCCCAAGCTTCCTGAAGCATGTAAACAAATTTTTGATTTTTTGGGAGGAATTTTGCCTACTCCCTTTTGACCCTGAATTTTTAGTTACACTGGATCTGTTGGAATTTTATTGGCTAGAGATTTGGAGTTGAATAACACCATCAGTAACAAAAGATAAACAAGACATATATATGTTTCATGTGTTCCTTTTTATATTATCACCCTTGCAAATAGGTGTTGCTTTCATTGCAGTTATCAACTTAATTCAGTATAAGCACTTTGAGGACTATATATACTTAGGCCTATCTGTTGAAACTGCATTCTTCAACAAAATCGAAAAAAGAAAGAATCCATCCAACCATAGTAAAGGTTATAAGATACTTCAATCATTTTTAGTATTGAAGTCACCTATTCTTGATAGTCAAGTAGGTTCTAGTAGCTCTTACAGATAAACAAAGATCTGTTTTATTTTTATAAAAAACAAATAAGATGGATAAGAGATTTTTTCTAGTCAGTGGATTTTTTGTTTCTCATTCATAATTTGTAGAAGGATCACAAACTGAAGACCAATATCAAGACTTTCAATATGATTCCTTCTTAAGTATGGCCACTTCGACTGTCAGTGGTATCCATCAATCTTACTTCTAATGAAAGTACTTGTTGGAAACTATTGCCAGATTAGAAGATTCCCTAAAGACTTAGCCTGACTTTGAAAGAGTTGTACCTTTTTAAATAAGCAGCTTATGCTTTAAGCTGATATTATTTTTAGGATTGGATCATTAATCCCCTTACAGGTTTTAAGGCACCCTCCTAACCATAGATCCCACCTAATTTTTAAATAAGTAGTCCTCTAGGCAGATTCCCAGATGAGATAGTATTAATAAAACTGGCCTCTGAAACTATTCCCCTCTCATCTGAAAGAAGAAGAAGATGTAGAAGAAGTCTCCTCTCTTCATTTCAAAGATTAAGAGATACAGTACTCTAGTGGATAATCCATAGGTGTTGACTTCTCCTTGGTATTAGCCTCAGTGGATGGTCGCTATTAGAGAAAATTTAAGTCTTTATCCGACAGTGCCTAGTGTTTTTTTTTTTTTTTTATTCTTGTACTAGTTTAAGAGTAATTTTAGATTAGTCTCCCTAAGTTTGGAGCAGCAACATGTATTTCGATAAACTGATAGGTTTTAGAAAGTTTAATAGCATTTTTTAATAGTTGTAATAATTTCAATATATTTTGAATTTATTCTATTATCACTAATAAATATAGCTGAGCTGGCAATTAAAATTTTTATATATATATAAGTATTAATGACATATATATCTATAGTACTGTAATTAGTACTCCATAGATTATATTATAAGAGCCAAGATCAAATCTTCTATAAGGCAAACTCTGAAAAGCAGATAGTTATCTGTATCCATTGGTATAATCATACATAACTAATGTTTCCAAGTATGGTTATCTATTAACAATTAACCAAAGTTCTTAAGTGATACAAACTGGTTTATATATAGATTGTGATAAGACTAAATATCTAAAATTAGATAGGATTATTTTTTAACACAGCTATATTACTTAAAAAAGGTAATAAAAAGAGTAGACATTAAACCAATATTATGTCTCTAAAGGAAGTTATAAAAGTTAAGACTAAAACAAATAGTTTCTAACATATTAATAATTTAAGCATATAATTGTACTAAGTTTTACAGACTTGATTATCAGGAGACAAAAAACTTAAAAAATTGAAGAAGTTCGGAATAAAGAAAATTCGATGGCCTAATAGCTAAAGATGGGTCCCTAAAGGGAGAGGCAAGGACAAAAAGTCAAATGTCCCTTACTAGGAAAAATTAAAAATTTTAAATTTATAAGTATAAAAAAACTACCTATAATTGTTTTCTATTATCTAAATCATTAATTTATAGCATTTCCTGATTTTTGTTCCTATTAAAGTGAAGAACTATAAATTTTGTCTCACAAAAAGGGACATAAGTGATCTGTAAAATTTTATATGCTAAATACTTTAGGGACCCATCATTACTGATAGTTGAAATACTCTTAATAAAACTGATTCAGAAATAATTAAGAAGAAATTATACATCTTTTCTCAAAAAGGGATAGAACTTGTATATATACTATATGAACAAAAGTATTGCACATCTTAAATTTATTATTATATAAAAATGTATATAATAACTTTATTTAAAATTTTAATATGTT
>CAJVPT010004470.1:0-13430 GCA_910592055.1 Acaulospora colombiana | reverse complement strand
TGAATTTTGTCCCTCAAAAAGGGACATAAGTGATCTGTGAAATTTTATATGCTAAATACTTTAGGAACCCATCATTATCCCCATGGCTTTGGTTTTGCTATTGGATAAATATGACTTTGTTTTTAACCAACAGGTATTATTTGATATTTTAGAAAAATGTATAACATTTTTCTTAAATATTTTTTTTTATTTTGACCTAGCCTTTTTAACATTTCATAGTTGATTTGCATTTTTCTAGAGCTTTGTTATTGTGAAGTGTTCAAAGTGTTTCACTCAATTCTTCTTGTGAAATAGGATCTAAAAGATCTTTATACCATTATGCCTTAATATACTGTAGTTCTTGAGATTATATTCTTTTTTCCAGTCATCAATGAGATTATTAAAGTTGATCTCTTGTTTTCTAAAGGTTTCTCGATAATATTTTCTAACTTCTTTCTCAATTTCATTCTTTGTGATCCTGATATATTCAGATCTTTTTTTTTTAACTTTGACTCTATTAAAAACTATTTTGATATACTTTCTTTCTATTAGTGAGTTTACTATTTTCCTTTGGCCATTTCACAGGTTTTCACATCTTTGTTCTAAAGCTATTTTAATTGTGTCTTTAGCCTTTTTTGCTTTAAGATTTTGACAAGTAAATTTAGGACCTTATATTGCATCTTGTATATTCTTTTTCAATAGTGTCCATAGGATATTTGGGAGACTATATTGAATACAACAGTTTTCAATCTGGTAATTGGAGCTGTGAGCTCTATTATATTTTTCTATGGCTGTACTAAGAATTTGTAGCTTGTTCAAGTTTTTAGAAGACTTTGCTTTTTTGAAAAGTGTCATTAATTGTAATGCTCTTTTGAATTTAATGAACTCTAGACTATGTCTATAGTATTTATTTCTTGAGATTGATATATTTTTGATTGCAAACTTGTTGAAGGCTGCCTTGCTAACTGGCTTTTTGAATGTTTTTTATATTTTATTTACTTGAATTTCCTTCATATTTTCTTCTGGTTTTTCTTATAATAAGGGATTTAATATTATTTTGAACTTATGGCTTAAACTGTTATCAAATGCCTACTATTGATCTGTTGTTAACCCTTTTATATCTATTTTTTTCTTCTTTTTAGTAGGCAATTTTTTTATCATATCTCTAGTGAAAAGATTAATATCATATAGTATCATTATTAGTATTGTATAATCACTATTTATAACTTTCTTTATGCTCTAATTGTCAAAATATAGGATTGGATATTATATTAAGTCTTGTGATATCTATATGAAGTCAATTTGGCTATTACTTATTGCATCCCATCTTGTTAGAGTTTTATTTTAGCCTTCCCATATTGCCTGTATATCTAAGAAGTCCCCTTCAGTAAGAAAGTTGAATAGAGGAATTTCTAGATACTATAATAATCTGAATTTTACTTTGAAAGATGATGTTCTATCTTCTATTGGATTGTATGCTACATTGAAATCCTCTATTAATATTATATAAAAGCCTTGCCCATATTTATTCTTAATAAGACTTTCACTTTTTCTTGAACTTTTTTACTTCTTTGCTTATTTGATAGAATGTATACTTGCTGATACAAATTTTGTTTCTTTTTATCAATAAGTTAATTGCAATTATATATCCTTTTATTTTTTCTGCTGATGCTACTTTTTTTTCAAGATCTTTTCTAATTAGTAGACTGACTTCTGTTCTATATATAATGTCTGCATTGATACTATGGAATTGTTTATATAATGTTTGATTGTTGAATATATATTTGACCTTTGTTTTGATCAATTTGATTTCACTTAATTCTAGCATTCCTATTCCTTGTTTCTGCATCTCTTCTATAAGGCTATGTTGGATTACAATATCTGAGATATCTCTAATATTGTGTGTACCAATTTTTATTACTTTTTTATAAATATTATCATTATCAGTCTTTTTTGATACACTTTTGTCTTTTATTTTCTTGAAAAACTCTATTTTTTCTATTTAAAGAAATGTATCAATATTATACTTATTTTTGTTGTTAAATCATTTCTTCTTGTTCTATTTGTCACCCCTTACCCTTATTTAGAGTATTTGTTGTAGGAGGATCAGGCCAGTCCTTCTTGTTATTGTTTTAAATAACTAGTGTTTCTAGAAGTAATTGGATCTCACTCTATCTTCTTTTATTCTTTATTAGAAGTTATTTTTCCTTTTGGTCTTGAGATTCTACCATTTAGCCTTTTTAAGTTTACTAAAATGAAGTTTAGGGAATCCTATCTGTTTTTAGTCTCATATTCCATATCTTCTTTTCAAGAAACTTTCTATCATTATTGATTACCTATTGGTTCTATTGGTTCTCTATTGCTTCCTGTGGCTGAACACTTAAATATTCTGTTTTTCTACTATTTTGATTCATTGTTATAAGTTTGTTTTGTATTTCTTTGACTTCTTGTTAGCTTTAATTGTTTTTTGATTGACTTGTTGAAACTATCACTATCATTATAAAAGCCCATCTCTTCTAAGTTACTGGATATCCATTTGAGCTTCTTATTACTTTTAATATCTGTCCTCCCTATTTTTATAGCAGATTAATTAGATTCATTATTGCTTAAATCACTCTCTGGTTTGGAGACTTCTGGTTCAGAGCCTTCTAGTTTATATATTTCTGGTTTGGAGACTTCTGTCTTGTGGAATTGCTCTTTTAAGGCTTTTATTTTTTTGATAAAATTTTCTTGGTACTTCATATTAGCTTATATCCATAAATAAAAATATGTTGCTTCAATGTTTTTGCTAGGTCTTGGGTTGATGTGAAACATATTACTGTATATCCTCTTTTTTTGAATGTATAGGAGTTTCTAGGTATATAGCATGCCTTTGCTTTAGTATGTCTGATTGCTCTTGCGATCAAACTAGTTGTAATATTATATATTACATATAATTTCAAGGATTGGGAGTTCCACTATTTGATAATATTATTAATTTCATCATCATCTGGTTCATGTTGAATAAATATGGCTCTAATTGTTTCTTGATTGGTATGGATCATTCATTCTTCTTCTATATTATTGTATTGCTGGTATGATATTATTTAAGCTTTAATTATTCTTTGTTTTTTTTTTGTTTTTTTTTTTTGGTCACACACAACGTTGCCTATTTTATTGATTATATGCGTTACATTTACTCTTGTTTATAAAGCAATTTTGTATACTGTTTCTATGTGTAGCAAAACAAAAAACCAATTGATATGAATTACTAGATGATTCAATACCCATTGTGGTTTGTTGTCCTCTGTGAGAGGTACTAACGTGCCTAGGCACCATTAGGGTGTGTGGTTGAAGATATCGTAAATTGTTGTTAGTCCTTGTATGATGGTTTCTAATATTTCTGTAGGTATCTCCGCATGTATTGTAGGTAGTGAGTTTTGCAGGGATCTGTGCTTTTGGGTTTGCTTCTTTTTCTTTTTCTTTCTTTTATCTTTTCTTGTGATGCCTTGTGTTTTTTCCCATAGTTGTAGATGGCTACATCTGTTAGTCCATATGTTATATGTGATAAATCAGATGTCGTTGATGTAGCTTTTCATGACTTCTGTTGTTTTGTCAGGGGCTAGGAACTTGCCGAAGACTTCTGTAACTTTTTTACTAATAGCCCCTCTTAAGAGTAGGTCCCAAAGATTGACTTCTTGTATGTGTTTAATTATCTCTGCTTTGGCTGTGTGTGGGCTTCCTTTTTCTGTTCTTGCTGTGATTTCGCAGTATATAGTCAATATGATTATGTCATTGATTTCGATTCCATGGTGTGGACAATGGAAAGTGTATATATTGTCTTCTGTTGCGGTACATGCAAAACATTGTGTTGATGTGTATATTTCTGGTTTTCTTCTGTGCAAAATGTGCATTGTTGGGAGTTTCAGGTTCCAAAGTTTTATTGCGAATCGTCTTTGTGTGTAGTTATAGCTGTCAGTGTGTGCTCCAAGGAATTTTGATGGGTAGAGGAGTTCGAGGGAATGTTTCCAGTTGATGTTTTCCTTCTGTGAGGGTTGAATTATTTTGTTTCATGTTAGGTTACACCATTTGTGTGTTAATTCAGCTTGGCATCTCTGTTTTAATGCTTTTCGAATGTTGTTGGAAATTTCTGTTGTCCTGTTATAAAAGAAGGATAAGGTCATGTGTTTGGATAAGAAGGTTGTGAGGAGACCATCTTCTGTATTACTTTTGAGTGCTGTTTTTGCTGCTTCATCTGCAGCATCGAGGGGTACGCTGGCATTCTCTTCCTTGCTTGCTTTTTCCCAGTGGACTGTGAGCTGCGCTAACGTGATGATGTGGTATAAGTTTTGTATGAGCCTGTACTCAGTAATGTTTCGGCTCTTTCTTGTTTGTGCATGTGTTATTTCTTTGATTAGTTTTGCCAAATCTGTATGGACTACTACACTGCTGCCATGAGGGATGCAGCCAATTGCAACTATGTTTGCTAGAATTTCTGCCCGAAAAGCAGATGCCTGTCCTGGGAATTTTATTTTTATTGTTTTTTGCGTGGCTCCGAGATAATCTGTTATGAGGAGACTAATTCCTATAAATGTTGGTTGAGAGGTGTTGAAAGTGCCATCAGTTGTTATGTGGAAATTTCTTTTTTCCTCGAAGTAGTTATAGGTGTCCCTGATTTTCTGTTTGGCTGCCTTGGTAAATTTGATTATTCATTGTATTCTGTGGATGGAAGCCGATGTTGTATTGATTTGAATTGATTCCAATTCGTCATTGGGTTCAGCAAACCATCTGTCTATGCTGGTAGGTAATACCTGCAGCCTCAGTTTCTTTTCTTTACTATTCTCTTGTGTTGATTTTGACGTTGATGCGACTGGCATATTTATAGTCTTGTCGTATGGGACTTTGAAACAGCACATGTCTGGTCTATTGTCGATGTTCTTATTCAGGTTGCAACCAAGCATTTACTTATTGGGGATTTGTCAGACATTGTGTAGTGTCGTAGTTTGACCATATTGTCTTGGGAGCTAACTCTTTTGCCCAGGGAAGTGGTGTTTTTTATTTTTGTGATGTACCATGATAATTCCGAGTCTAGGTTGTCGTTGATTTCCTGTATGCAGGATTGGATTTGTACCTTCGGGTTAATAGTGTTGAACTTCGGATGATTGTTAATGAAGAGTTGGATGGCTGTTATGATCTCTTGAAACCATGTTGGTTCTTTTTGTTTGTTGGTTTTGTTGTGTAGGACTCCTATTTGATGCCATTCGAGGGTTTTGGTGCAATAGATGTTGAATAATTGTTCTGCCCAGATTATGTTGTGTGCTCTCAATTTTTTCCATATATTATTGTATGTTGAAGGTCCAAGAATATCTTCGATGTATGTTAGGTAACGGGAGTGTGGATTTATTTCAGTGTGTATTATTATATTTTGTGATTGTATTTCTTTGAGGAAGTCTTGCAGAAAGTTTGATCGTGTGGGATGGTCTTTGGGACACTGTTTGAAGATGTCCGTTTTTTGCCATGCCATCCATTGAAGTTGTTGTGCGTGCAATCTTATCACTTGTCCTGCTATGTTGTCACTGTTATAGAGCTCTTGTATGTTGCTGCAGCTTTTCTGCATTTGGCGAGTGTGTGTTTCCATGATGTTATATAGGGTGCTTAGGTGGAGGATGGCCTTAGGGCAGAGGATGCCAGCTGGACTCTTTTTCTAAAGCTGGTTCTAATTTTCCTGTCTATCCAGTTGATCACATGTGCTAACAGTATGAGGTCTGTTAATAGGTATTCGATGGATGGAAAGAGGACATGGTTGATGATATATGCATGCATTTTATCTGTGATACTTTTCCAGGTGATAACTTTGCTGATGCTGCACACTTTTTTCTTGATGAGCTCATGTTGAAACTTTTTTCCTTTGTCTCATTCATGTCATACTCCCAGCACTCTGATGGTCTGTTTTTTCAGTACTGGTATGATCGTATGGTTTTGAAAGAGGATGTCGTCTTGTGGTGCACTCAATATTAGTAGCTCTGATTTGGCTGGATTGATAGTGATCCCATTGAGGTAAAGCAATAATGAGCAAATCTTTGTAATTTCTTTGAGCTGTTCTCTGTTTTGCATGATTATAGTGGTGTCATCCATATAAGCAGTAATTGAGATATTGATTTTTGTTGGGCTTCCGTTGTTCAGGTTGGATTTTTGGCTTTCCATTTGGTACCCTTTCATTTTGCTAATTGTGGTGATTAAGAGATCATAGTATATCTGCCATAGTAAGGGAGATATGGTGTCACTTTGATCAATACCTTCCTCTACCTTATATGGTTCTGTCAGTCCAAAATGGATTATAACTTTGTTTGATCTGTCCGTAAAGTAGTCTGTGATAATGTTAATGAGCTTCTTAGGGATCTTGATGCACTGGAGTGTGGTCACAAGTCTTTGTGTATTTACAAAGTCATAAGCCTTGCTCATGTCTTGGAAGAGCATGTGGCATGGTTTGTTTCTTTCTCTAGCATCTTCCAGTATCTGGTTTAGGATTGTTATTGATTCACATGTGCTGTTTCCAGGTAGGGCGGCCTAGTTGTTTTCAGATAGAATGGGGTGGGTGCTAAAAACCTTGTTAGTCTGTTGTTGATGATTTTTGTAAATATTTTTTTGATAGATTCAAGGAGTATGATTAGTCTTGTGATATTGATGTTGTGGTGCCATTCCTTTGGTTTTGAGATTGGATAGATTGTGCCTTGTTTCCATTCTTTTGGTAATTTTTCACTGGCTAGTATGTCATTAAACATGGTTGTTAGATATTCGATTGTTGGTATGTTGATGTGTTTAAATGCAGTGTATGGAATATTTGATAGCCCGGGGGCTGATTTGTTGCTGGTGCTAGTGATAACTTCTTTGACTTCTGCTACTGTAATAGGTGTGATTGTCTGTTGATACCATTCAGATTTAATCTCGCTAATGGGTTGGTATGCTTGTTGCCATGTAGTACCTTTGTATTTATATGTGTGTCTATACTGTGTCCATGTCTGGAAATGTTCGTGTACATGTATTTTGATTTCTGTTGGATCATGTATGAGTATTTTTTCTGATCTGACATCTTTGATCAGCTTGGTTGTAATGATGCTTCTTTTGAGATTGTCTAGGACTGATCTGATCATCCATTTTTTGTCCGTGTCATACCATTGGTTTCTTCTTTTACATGCGATAATGATGTTGTCTCAGTTTTTTTCTCTTATTTCTGTTTTTATTGTGGCCTTTTCTGCTTTAATAAGAGTATCTATCTCGTCAATGGCTTCTTCTTTTGTGCTATTAGGGGACCATGTTTGTATGGGGATTTTGTCTTTGATAGCATTGTATAGTGTTCTCATTCTTTCTGTATTATTTTTGTCTCTTTTGGACATATATTGTAGAAGGATTTATTTACAGTATTAATTTAATTGCATGAGGAGAATGGGTCTTGTGATACTCTGCTGCTTGGGTCTGTTCTTCTGCTTTTCACGAAATCTCGGAATATGTCTCTTGGCTGCATTGAGAATCGTTTGTCTGAGTTTATTCCATTGTTTATCCACATCTATTTGGTTGATCTCGGTGTTGTTTGTGCTGTTTGTTAAGTCTGTGTCTATGTCACTTGCAAAGAGTTCCCATTGCTCTTGCATGGCCTGTTCCATAGTATCCTTGAGTTTGAGTTTAGGTGTTATTGGCATTTGCTTCTTGATTCAATTTGCCAACTCTCGATATATGTAATTTGTGCTTTGTGGTCTGTTGATATGTCTACTTGGTTGGAAATGAAGGCATCTATTGTGCACCAGGTTGGGCATGAGCTGGTACAGATCATGTCTATTCAGCTTGCTGATGTGTTGCAATGTTCTTGTGAGGGTACGTGCCATGTATACTCTCTGCCTTGAGGGTTATGATATCTATATGAGTCTATCATGTCTAATTCATTGAGTTGTTGGCAGAAGTGGTCTATTTGGTCTTTATGTATCTTCCTAGTTATACTTATTCGGTCTAGCTTGTGGGAATGGCTGCAATTGAAGTCGCCTCCTATGATTATGTGCCAGTTGTCGTGGTTGCATTGCTTGACCCACTTGATGACTTGTTCCTGTATTTCTTTCTTGAGTTTTCCCGTATTGGCAGGTGTATAAGTTCCTATAACTCTGCAGAAATTCTTATTTGGTAGTGCAATGTCAATGTATATGGCTCTGAATTGAAATTTTTGCATTTGAATTATCCTGTCTAAGAGGGGTTTTTTGATAGCAATACCTACTCCCGCTTCGATGGATCTGTCACCTGTCTACCATATAGCATGTGTTGGTGTTTTCCATACTCCTGTCTCCTGATCGGTTTCATTGGTCTCTGTGGAAATTATAATATCCCAGTTGTTAATTTGCCATGTTGTGAACCAGGTTTCTCTCTTCAGTTGATCGTTGAGGCCCCTGCAGTTGAGTGTAACTACAGTCCAGTATGGGAGATTGGTTCTGTTTTTTTTGTCGTGATGTATTTCTAAAGTGTGATATTCGTGTTGTTTATGTTCTGTATTGTGTGGTTCATTCTTGCTTGTTGACTTGTGGGCATTTTGTTGGTTGTTGTCTGTTGTTCGTTAATGTGCTGTTGTATTACAATGTGTGTGATTGTCCTGAGGTCTAAATGTGTCGGGAATGTTCTTAGGTTGTTTATTATTGTTGTTTGTATATTGTTGTGTGTACGATGGTTGATGGATAAATTTTTCTGGTGTAGGACTGTTGCTTGTCGTGTTCTCCATATTTAGTAATTGTTGGGGGAAGGAGGGTAGTTTGTACCTGTCAGAATCATATTGGAGATTGTGGAAACAAGAGCATTCATTATGCGGTCCATGTTGTCAATAAATATGTGTAGCTGTTGTTGCTGATATTGTATATCGTTCAAGTCTGATGTGTGTTGAAAGGTGGGTTCATTGTCATCGCGATTTTGATCATAATCTTCTTCCATCTCCTCGGCATTGTTGTAGCAGTATTGTTCTAAACTATCGATCCTTATATCAAGATCGTGTAATGCCTTCTTGATATTTTTGAGTTCATGTTGGATTTCTGCTAGCATACTTGTTATGCCTTGGTTTTCCTCGTATTGTGTGTTTGATGGTTGTTATTGGGGGTTCTATTTTTTACTGCCGATGCATATGATCCTGAGATTGCTGAAGGCTTTCTTGGTGGCGGGTTCGCCAGTTTGCAGATGAGTGCTGAGTTCGCTGGTCGGAAGCGTTGGTATAATTTCTCGAATTTGTTTGCTTATTCTCGATTGAAATCTTTCCACTGTTCCCTTCTCTCTTTTACAATGCAATTTGCCACTAGATGTTGTGGACTGTCAAGATGGTACAGAGCTTGGTGTCAATCGGTTTGTATTTGAGGACTATTTCCTTGAGTGTAAAGGTTTTAGTGAGTGCTTGCTGGAGGGTGTCTTCATTATTGAAACTAAGGACTGCGTATTTCCTGAGTTTGTATGATAGAAGATGAGAGATGTAGCAGGTTTTGACCCCTGTTTCTTGGTAGATGAGTTTGAGATCAAATGCGTTTGTGTTGGGTGGAAGGTTTGTAAGTTTGAGAGAATGAATACCCCGATTCTTCATTTGTTCAAGGTCCCACTCTATGTCAAAGATTCTAACTGAATGTGCTTTGATTAGTGTACTCTATTGATCAAGAAGTTTGAGTTTGTCTTCCCTGTTGATGAATGTGATTGTCGCGGATTGCCACATGTTTCTGGTTGTCATTTTTATGTTGTTGATCTGTCCGAATTTGGCAAAGGTTTGTTGTACATCTATGAGTTTTGTGTTCAAGGAATATCCCAAACTCTTATACTGCATTCCTTATTGAGCCTATATATGGTTTTTTCCATGTGTAATAAATGAAGGTTATCTGTGTTTGGTAAGATAAGGTTGCTTGCATCATCTGCAGCTTGTTGATCACCAAATATGGTGATGATGTAGTCTTCATTTTCACGGCATTCGTTTTGAATTAGAAGAAGGCCTTCTGGGGAGTTTAGGGCTTTTGTGATGTAAAGTATCTTTTTATATGTTGTTTTGCCTGGGATGAGTAAGGCTTTCACTCCAAGCTTAATTCTTTCACGTTCAAATTTAAGTCTAGGGTTGAAAGGTGACCTGGGTCATGGTCTTGAACTAGGCGTGCATGCCGCTGGTGCTTTGTCTTTCCTTTTGTTATTACTGGCAGTCTGCCAGTCGTCTTTTGTTTCTGAAGGTTCCTCGTTAAGGTCCATGTCAATATCAGAGTTGTCTATCCTTGCTGTGTACTGTACCGGGGTTCCACGTTAGTGTTTGTGTGTTCTGGGGCTGTTGATGTTTGGAGTTGCTCCCATTCGACTTGCTCGCTTCATGAGCTGGAGTTGCTGTTATTGCTTCCACTACTACTTGTTGCTGTCATGGTGTTACTTTTGTGGTTCTATTCGGGGATGAAAACTTTTTTGATGGGAGAGAGTTGTTTTTCGTTTTTGTTTTTACTTTGAGCTATTGTTGTGTGTTTCTTTTCGAGTATTTGGTCTTTTTCTTTTTCGATTGGGATGGCCTTCTCCTTGGATATCTTGTCAATGTTATAGTTTGGCCTGCTAGTTACATATTGTTGTCTCTTGGGCCTCTCCATGTTTTGTTTCTCTTTGTCATTTTGTTACCTGGGTTTGTTGCACCACAGGTGAACGGGGATGTTTAATTCTTCTTTGTGATCTTGAATAATTGTAAATATAAATATTTATTACCTCTCCATATCTCTAAAGGGTAGATTTGATCTCGTGTCTTGAGTGACTTCGATTAATATTGATAAGGGTTACTACTAAAGATCTTTTCCTTTTGCTAAAAGATTTTCTTATGTATGGGGTATAAGACATTTATCTATTTTTCTGTTTCTAGGAATATGACTGTAAAGTTTTCACCCCTTTTTTTTATAGCTTTTTCTAGACATTACAAAGCATTTTTTTCTTCTTCACAATAAAAGGTTGTCCAGACATTATCATTGAGGAACTCTTTTTTAAAAGGCTTGAGTCTTTTGATAGTTCCAATATGTTTTGGAGATATGTCACTCATTTGTATTCTGATTCTCCTAGAAGTCTGGCTATAAATACTTCCATTTTATATTTACCATCTTTTTTAATGTGAAATGGATTTAGGCTAGATATTTTTGATCTATTTCTTATGAAATACGTAAATTGCTTCGCAATATTATTCCCTTAATTTTTTCAATAATTTCTTCTATTTCAATCTAATCTTTTATTGCCTTTTCTTCCATTTCAATTTTGACATTGGTGGGAATTTCTACTGTTATTGTTGGTTGAATTTTCATATCTATTTTTTTTTCTGGGAAATCTCTAATTGCATAGAAATTAGTTATCATTGGTTGTTCCTTTGTAGAGATATAAGAAACTTGTGATTTTTTTTTCTAATTTATTATAACAAAGTACTTGTCCTAAAGAAAGGGGGCTAAATTGTTTTCTTTATTGCCTTACTCTTGGATCCATAAGTAAAGAATATATTGTTTGAGAACTGTGGTTCTGATAAAGGTGGTTTGATCAACATTTAAAATCCTGACAATAATACTATCTAGGATCAAGTATTTGCTTGATCCTGGGTCCTGTTTGAGATATTATTTGTAGTAGATATTGTACTGTGAATAGTTTATGTAATCCATAATGTTCATTGTTGATCATATTTGTTTGATAGTTGAATCAGTATATCTATAATATGTGTTTGCTTTTCTTTGTAATTTGCATTAACTTATGTTTTTTTATAGTCATATTGAATCACATATTATAGAAAAATATATTATTTACTTTTGTATAGTGTTGTGTTTTGATCAAATATATGTTGTTATTTACTTATGATTGGATGTGCATTATTGTTTACTTTTGTATAGTATTGTGTTTTGATCAGATATACTTTGTTATTTATTTTGATCAAATGTGTATTATTGTTTACTTGTAATTCCAGTTGATTAGTGTTGTTTACCAAAATAGTTTAATGAAACATGTGAAATTGAAAAGTTAATCATGTTCTGATCAGATTAT
Organism: Acaulospora colombiana; assembly: GCA_910592055.1. NCBI lineage: Eukaryota > Fungi > Glomeromycota > Glomeromycetes > Diversisporales > Acaulosporaceae > Acaulospora > Acaulospora colombiana. Next base: position 1,439 of record CAJVPT010004470.1, on the reverse strand, counting down.
CTATTTGACACTTAAACAAATTATTGTGTTTCTGAATAAAGTATTCATGTTTTGCGTGACGTAGTAATTATTATGTATTGTTGTTATGATGTTTGGATACTCTTTACTGTTTAGTAAAAGAGACTTTGATATCCTCTTAGGTGTTGTGAACCTTGAGTCTGAACTGATTTATTGGTTTGGCCTATTGTTTACAAAACTTCTTTTGATGGCAAGAAAGGTATTAACCTGCACTGATCTGGTTGAGAATTTGAGGAGTTGAGATTGGATCTCAAAGAGCTTACTATGAATCAGTTTTCTTGAATTTTCCTTTCTTCTGTAAAGAAAGAAAATCTACAAAGTATAGTTGAAATGTGCTTATATTTTTCTATTTCTTGTTGCCAGAGATTAAATGTACTAAGGACTAGTCCTGTACAATTATTTCTTGTTATTTTATTGGTTTTATTAAAGTTTTTCTTTATATTGTGGCTGGCTTTTTTTGTTTTGTTAAAAAAATTACCAAAAAAGAAAATTTTTAGGAAAATTGGGGATTAGTGAAAAGATTTTTTTTATTTATCAACTATTTAATATAATTATTTATTTAAAATTTTTTTTTTTTTTTACCCTCTGTCAAGCTAATTATGTATGCTTTATTAAACATTAGTATATTATACATGTAAAATGAATTGCCAAAGCTAAATTTCTAATTAACTCACTCATCTTGATTATTACCACTCTAAGTATAACTTTGGAAGTGATTTATTGCTCCATTAGTAGCTCAGGTGAAACCCTACCAACTACTTATTTCATTGCCTGCAGATCACTACTGTAGATCCTCCTTATGCGTTCTAATAGAAGTTAAAACCTTAACCATCTTATTCTATACTTTACTTCTTCTAGAAAAGTTTGTTTCAGACCTTCATCTTCAAGTTTTTCTTCTTCCAGTAATGATCTTTTTATAGCTATGGTCTTGTTATTTTATTTTAACAAACTAGTTGACCTTCTTATTTTGTTTTTTCTATAGATCCCTTGTACTTATTTCTACTCGATCATTCTTAAGTATCTTTTGTTCCAGATCTTTTTTTGAAATTGATTGCAAATCTTCTTCTGTATCTTCTTCTTTTTTTTTTTTTAAAAAAAAAGGATAATAAAGCCTAGTTTATTGAAATCGATAGAATAGCCTTACATATTAATCTAGCTATTAATTATAGGACAATTCTTAATTAATCTTATGCTAACTATAGCAAGTTCTGTCTATCTCATCATTATATTAATCAACCTGATTGTAACACCTTGTGTACCCCCATGGCTTGTTGCCGGAAGAAGTCTTACTACCCTACTATTTATGTCTGTATTACCCTTCCTTGATCCTTATTTCTATAGATCTGGGGTCTGTAACACAGGACTCCTTTTATATCTTATCCTACCAAATATTCTTTTTACAATACTTATTACAGTATGTC
>CAJVPT010004469.1:0-13431 GCA_910592055.1 Acaulospora colombiana | reverse complement strand
GTTGTTTTAAGGAAAGTATTAAGACTTTATTAGCAAAGAAGTATAAAAACTTCTTGCGAACATCTTTTTTGTGTGTAATCAGAGGATCAGCGAAAAGAGTTATTTGAATTAATTAATTTTTAATTAATAAAAATATAAATAAAAATATATCACTCTTTCTGCTAATCCTCTAACCACACACAAAAAAAGACATTCGCAAGAAGTTTTATACTTCCAGGCTAACAAAGTCTTACCATTTTTCTTATACCAACTTGAGAACAAGTTTCCCAAGAGTTGCCCCACCCCCCAGTACCTCTTTTTATATCTTGCTACAAAAACCTTGTCTTCTAGTAGCCAAAAAGACAATTCTACCCTTCTTATCAATGGCAAGAAAGTCCTGAAAAGAAGTAGACCTAACTTCTCTATTTCCTTTTCACCTATCTCAGAAACACTACAGAGCCTAGTTTGGGATGAGAAATTCTTTAGAAAACAACTCCACTACTCTCTTGTTATTGTGGAGGCTCTAATAGTACTCTTTTATGATTTTCTCTAGGGGATTTTGCCTACCTTAGTTTGACTCTAAATTTTGAGTAGCATAAAGTTTCTGGTGCTGTGATTGGACAATGGAAACATATAAGCGATCCAAAATGTAAACAAGCTCCTATTGGTCACCTCACATATCTGAATGTATTTTCTCAGTTCCCATAAGAACCTGGAGTCCACCATAAGTTGCATACCAATTGTACGGATGAATACAGGATACAATATCCAACATATTTCAGGAAATAGGAAAGAGTCCATCTAACCATGGAAAAGGTCACAAGATACTTCAATCATTTTTGGAATTGAAGTCACCTATCCTTAACAGTCAAGTAGGTTCCCTTCACTCTCACAGATAGATAAAGATCTGTTCTTTCTCTTATAAAAAACAAACAAGATGGACAGGAAGTTTTTCCCAACTGATAGGTTTTTTACTCCTGATCCATGGTTTGCTGGAGGACTTGAAACCAAAGCTACACTAAGGCTTATGATATAACCTCTCCCTTAAGAAAGGCTTTAAGGCTGCCAGTGGTACCCACCATTCTTACTTGTAGTGAAAGTACTAGTTAAAAACATTTGCCAGAATGGAAGAATTCCCTCTAGACTGAATCTACTTTTGGAAGTTTTGCACCTTTTTAAATAAGCAGCAGATGCTTGAAGATGATATTACCTATAGGACAGGATTTATCAATCCCACCAAAGGTTTTAAGATATCTCTTTGATCATAGATTCTACCAGATCTTTGGATAAGTAATTTCCTCCCCTTCTTTACATATCTCTCCCTTCTAAAGATGCAGAAATACAGTATTTCAGTAGATAATTTGCAAGGCATCGAATTGGTCAATAGTGTTCTTTGGTAAATGATTAGCAGGTGTAGAAAATTTAGGTTGATTATCTGGTGATCTGCATAGTTTTAAAATTTTTTTTCAGCACTAGTTAGACCTTAAACTAGTCCTCTTTTCCTTCTTAAGAGGTGGCCAGGTCACAAGGTGAAGTTTTTATAAAGGAGCGCTTCTATTGTAATACTTTATTTATACAAATACTTCTTATATATAGTCTCAGAAGAACTTTGTTTCTTCTACCTTATGTAAAGATCCCTCAATAAAGTTTTCAGCTTAGCTAGCATTTAAAAAAAAAAATAAATAAATAAAAATAAATAAAAATATATATAATACATACAGTATATTGTATATAAATACATAAACTATATTTTTTAATTTTCTTTTTTATTTTATTTCTTTAATCTTTATTTTTATTTATTTATTTTTTTATTTATTAAATTTTTTTTATCTCTATTAGGCTAGTTATATATTCTTTATTAAATATTTTGTAGACTTTATAGATCAATATGATACTAAAGCAAAATCTCTAATTAACTCATTTGGTTTAACTATTGTTACTCTAAGTATAACTTCAAGAATGATTTATTGTTTCACTAATAGTTCAGATAAATACACTTCTAACTATAGTATTATTGGTTGCAATTGACCAATAATCTATTAGAATAAAAGATTATTACTTCATTTGACTTTTAATTTTACTGAAGTATTTTTATTAAGTGAAACTGATATGTATTTTCTTTTATATTGTCTTTAATAATTTTTTTTTTTTAGTTTTCTATCTCTATATTTATTACTTTGGTAACTTGAATTTGTTCTTAATTATTTTTTACCACCTTAAGTATTTCTTTTTATATTGTTATCTTGCTTCTTAAAATCTTTAGTATTTAGGCTTTTCTAATAAATTTTTAATATTGAGATATGAAACTATATATATTCTATCCTTTTTTTCTATTATTATATAATGATTATTTTTTTAAATATTTTCTAAGTATCCAAGATACTTATTACTTTTTGATATTTTTTAGCTACTGAACAGTTGAAGTATTCTATTTCATAATATTTATTGTACTTTCTCTCATTAGCTTTTCTTAGGTAACTTGATCTTTTTTATTTTCTATAATAAATCACAACTTCTATTATTTGTTACAATCATATTTTACTATGAAATAATTTAATTTTCATTTTATGCAATTTACCTTTCAAAATTTGGGGAGCTATTCTATTCTTTCTTCTTATATAGTCTTGACTATTAATAGATACTATTTTGAAATTGATTTCTTATTCATATTTTACATGAGCTATAACATTTTCCAATTTCATATTTCTTTTATATCTATATCAATTAATTGATATATAGTACATTAAACTATTGTTTTTCAGTGAAGATATTGTTTTTTTGTATTCATCTGATATAAGATATTTACTAATTTAACTATTTTTCTTATTCTATTCAAATATGTAATACCATTTTCAACTTTTAAAAGTTATATTCATATCTTTAACTAACATTAATACTAGGAGTATGAAGTTGCCTCTATTTAATAGATAATATAAAGAATTATAGATAAGTAAATTATTGGGCTCCCAGTTAAAGATGGGTCTCTAAAAAGGGAGGTAGGAACAAAAGTCAAATATCACTCATTAGGAAATATTAAATTTTTGAATTAATAACTATAAAAAAACTATCCATAATTGTTCTCCATTATTAAAATCATTAATTTATAGCATTTCTTGACTTTTGTCCCTATTAAAGTAAAGATTTATGAATTTTGTTTCTCAAAAAGAGACATAAATATTTACTTTCAATATTTGATTTGTATTTGTTTGAGTTTAATAACTGTTGTGACTCTTGTTGATTTTTAATTATTGAGTCTATTATATAATACTGTTATCTAACTTTTTTTTATAGCATTCAAATACTTTTCAAGTTGTAAATTTTTGAATGATTTATAATACTATTTGATATCAATCTACTGAGAACAGTTTTATTCTTAAAGAGTTTTCTATATACTGTTATTAAGATATTATATATTTTCCAAAGCAGTATACCATATTGTATTTGAAACTCAATTCTTGATATTAGAACTCTGTTTAATATATAAAACATTTGTTTGTCTATTACAATTTTATTTTTAAAGCTTTAATGACTATGTTAATTTATCTTATCACTCTTTTCTTAAGTTCAACTGCAATCTTTTGGTTGCCTGTTCAGATTACTAAAAATCTTGTTTGCTCAGTTCTATCTAGTTCTCTATTTCTTTATTAATACTTACTTAAACTTCTACTAGATATTGATTGAAATTATTAATAGTAACTAGTATTGATTTGAAAGTAATTTGCCTTATAAAAAATTCTTGCTTCTTCTAAAATTTTTTCCATATTTTTTTTTGGATTTAGCAATCCATATAGTATTATCTATAAAGGCAATAGCTATATATTGAAACCCTGATTTTCTTGTATTATTTTCTATTAGATCTGGATTTCAAGAAACTATTATCTTATATCTCTATTCTTTATTATTTTAAATCTTATATAGAAGAGGATCATAGAATATTCTTCTTATCAAAGAGGAGATAGTTTTTCCTTGATTTATTTTATTCTCTACTATTATTGAACTTGTTAAGTTGTTTTTATAAATAATTCTAGACTTCTTATTTTAAAGTAGGTTCATTATTATGTTAATAAAGTTGACTAAAATTTTAATTCTTTCTATCAGCTTTTTTAACATATCCAGACTAATAATATTATATGCCTTAGCTATATCCTGAAAAAGTATCCAGAGTTTCTTTTTACTTTTTCATGCGTCTTTACAGATATTGTTCAGGATCTGGATAGGTTCAGTTATACTTTTGTCAAAAAGTTTTATATAATTGAGACCTTTAGGAATATTGTTTATCTTACAAATATTTCCTAATTTGTTAGTGAGAATTTTTGTAAAGCACTTTTTTGTTACTTCTAGCAAAACTATAGATCTTGTGCTTACTAAGTTACATTCCAATAATTTTGGCTTTGCAATTGGATAAATATAACTCTGTTTCTATTACATTGAAATTATTTTTTATCTTAAAAAGTTATTGAACATTTTTCTTAAATATTTTTTTCCTTCAGATCAATATTTTATAGTTGATCTGTGATTTGCTTAGTACTTTATTATTAGAAAGTGTTTGTAATACTTCACTTAATTTCTTTTATAAGATTGGTTTTAAGAGATCTTTATATAATATATCTTTAATATAATCTTTGAACTTGTATTCTGCTTTTCAATTACTTATTAGATTGTCAAAATCAGTATTTCACTTTTTGAATATATCTTGATAATATATTTATATCTTTTTTTTTTCACTTTTTCTTTCTTGATTATTATATATTCGGATTATCTTTCTTGATTTTAATCTTATTTAATATTATTTTTATTCTTTTTCTATCTATTAAGAAGTTTATTATTCATTTTTTATTTGTTCTTAGGTCTTCACATCTTTGTTCAAGAACAATTTAATTTTATTCCTTGCCTTTTTCTTTTTAACTTCTGATATACTAGCTTGAAATCTTCTATTGTATCTTGAATATTATTTTTTAATAATGTTCAAGAAATAATGAAGAGCTATACTAGATACAATAGTTTTCTATCTAATAATTAGTTTTATATACTTTATTATGTTTGTTAATGGCTATACTTAAAATTTATAAGCTATTGATATTTTTTATACTATAGTTATGACTTTTTTGTAAAATATTAGCAGTTGTAAAATCTTCTATATTTGATAAATTCTGGGCTATATTTATAGTATCATGTTTTAGTTGAAATAAATTTCATTGTTGCCATCTTATTATAAGTTGCTTTGCTTATTTGTTCTTCAAACACTTTTCAAATCTTATTAATCCAGCTTTCTTTTTTACTATTTTCTGGCTCTATTTATAATAGTAAATTTAGTTTTATATTAAGTTTATAAGTTATATTATTACTGAATGCTTGCCACTGTTCTGGTGTTAATCTTTTTATATCAATTTTTTTGACAAGTTTTATTCTAGTTGCTTCTACCATATTTTTTTTGAAAAGACTTATATTATATAGCAATATTATGAGCATATTATAATTACTATCTATAATTTCTTCTATACTTTGATTATAAAACTATAGAATAGAATATTTTGTTAAGCTTTGTAATATCCCAGATATAGTTTATATAACTATTACTAGTTGAAATTATGCCATTCAGCAGCTAAATTATTGCCTAATTTGATTAAATTTAATAATAAAAATATTGTCGAATTCTTTTTGATTGCTGCCACTTGGCATATTACATTTCAGCAATAAAGTGGCAATCAAAAATTCGGCAATCAAAAATTTGGCAATCAAAAACTTGGCAATCAAAAATTTGGTAATAAAAAATTTGACAATTAAAAAATTTGACAATCAAAAATTTATTAATTAAAAGTTTAACAAAAAATTCATCAAAAATTCAATAACTATTCAACAAAAATTCATTAAAAGTTTATTACAAAATTATTTATTAAAAATGATATTAATTTATTAACAATTCATCAAAAATTCATCAATTATTCATTAAAAATTCAGCACCAAAAATTTATAAAACTTGCGAAAAAAATCCTTTATATTTATAAATTATTTGGTATTATTTTTTTATGCAAATGAGCATTAAATGCAAGTTTTTATTAGAAACTCAATTCATAAACAATACATTAATAGTCTTTATATTTAGTAAGTTAACTATAGCCTATTGTGATTGTCTTGATATGACACCCGTGCAATCTGTGGCTGGGGATGCCATAACAAGGTCGAATGGCTAATCCCATTCAAAAACAATGAGATTATAGTGGATATAAAAATTGATAAATTCATAGAATTATTATTAATTTCTATAGTGTCCAAAATACTGTTGAATATATTGTAACTTTGGTCGTAACTGTTATTGGTTTCTTTTTTTGAAGAGCTATTTTTGTTTGGTTTGCTTTTCTTTCATTTGATACCAGTCTGTGGAGATATTGTTGCTGTGAATAAACGTTGTTTCCAAATTTTGTATAGAACCTTAAGGGACTTGTTGGCGATTTTGATTTTTAATTTATTGCTGCTGATACTATTCAGATACTCATTTGGTGTGGTTAAAGCTGTTAGGAGTAGAACATTTCCTTTTATGTCTGTTGGAAAAGTTTTTGCTGAAGTGGCAGTTTCATCACATCTTTTCTTTTGATTTTGATTAATTAATTTGTTTAGCTTTGGGATGGCTTTGTGAATCATTTTCTTGCCTTTAGAACATTCCATCATATGTATTATGTCTTCAATTTCATAATCACATCTCAGATATTTTTGATCAGAGTATGTTGTAGAGTACCGTTTGTGAAGTTTATGCCTTGTTAGAAGAGAGTTAAATAATAATTTAGTTCTGAAGGTGACCAAGGTTCTAAATTTGTTTTTATCCTATGGCCATAGTTCCTTGTTTGCTTTTTTTAGGAGTATGTAGTCTTCGATAGATGTGGGCTTGTAGACACAGTTCTGACTTGCATTTATGAGAAATAGGTTTTTGCTATGATTGATAGATTTTACCCATTCAGTAACACTGGGCCCAACGAAAAAGTTAATTAAAGGAGAGCTGGTGAAGTTTTTGTGGTGAAGTCTTGGTAATGCTTGAGAAATCAAGGTAGGAGTTAATTGTTTGCTACTCTCTATTTTGTTGAATTGGATATTCAAGGATTTAGTTTTTTCTAATATTTTCAGCTTATCTATATAGGCACTATGGGGAATTTTGACTTTTCTATTGAAGTAAGTTGGTAAGGTCAGGTTCGGCACATTTGTTAGGTGACACTCAATAGTTGAGTGATGATTGATCTCATATAGCTTCATTATTAATAGGATCCAGAATTTATTGTGTGATAGAGATTTATTCTCATACAGGACACTTGTGTTCTTGTCTATTACTAGATATCCATTAGTGGTCTGAATGATGTAAATGTGCTGTAGCGTTGTTGCTTGATTGATTAGTGTAGTAGAATCTATTGATATATAGGGCTTGATGGTTGGAGCTGGTGAGATTTGAGCTATAATTTCATCAACATTATTTAAAAGTATAAGGCCATTCTTTGTTTTTTTATACCACAAGGATTTGGCAGTAGTTACTGTAGTTAAAATCAGGCAGGATTGAATAGCACATGAACAGATGATTAATTTGTTTTGTTGTTCCAGAAAGACGAGATGTTTGCTTGTGATAACTTCCTTCCTTCTGGCATTTTTTCTTGTCTTCAATATTTTGAGTTGTGATCCCTCCAGATACACCCATAGAATTAATGATAGGTTGGGAAGAGGTAGGGTATCTCTCTTTGCGATTAAAGGGAGTGTTATATTCATTTTAAACCATCTGGGTATTGGTCCAGAGTAAACCTTTCCTAGCTTGGTCTGGAATTTGTCCGATGTATTGCATTCTTTACTGTTATATTTAAGTAACTGCCTTATATTTCTAATGCCTTGTCTTGATAAATTTAGTGCCATTATTTTATCTAATATAAAGTGCAGTCCGATTGATATTTTGCTTTCATTCATATTGAATAGACATGGGTGAGGGCAAATCTTTATACGATATCTCAGAGCTATCTTGGATGCTTCTACAATCCATAATTATTTGAAATAATGAGATTGGTATAGTGGGCATGCCCATATGGCTGTACTAGCTTGGATTGCCATAACTTCTTGTTTTATTATGGGTAATATTTTGTTGCTATTTAAAGTGGAGACTAGGAGTTTAGTTAAGATTTGTTTTCTTCAGTCTTCTAATGATACTACATTTAGGCCCAGTGAGAAAAGAAGTGCTTTATTAGACAAGGTTCTCTCTATGCTGAGCTTACTTTTGATTGACTTATTATACAGGGCCTATAGCTTTTGTACCTCACTTTTCCTAACTGGTGTGACCTATAAGGCAAATTCGAGCTGAATGGGTATGACCCACTGTGTTACTTGTTTGGTTATAGAACCATTTTAGGCTCTTTGTTTTAATATACATTTTGTGAAATTGTTGACTTTAGTAATCAGATTTTTGTATGTAGCTTTTTCTGGTGATTTGCCACTGAGATATACTTCCAGGTATCTGATTCCATGATCAAGAGCCCTTGGTGAGATAAATATGTCCTCTATTTTTAATTTTTTTCTTCTTTTATCACTTTTTCTTGAGTTGTTTGTTATTAGTTTGGTCTTTGATTTGTTGCAAGTTATGTGGTTTAGTTTCAAAAAAGATGTGAAGGTATTAGTTGCCCCTTGTAAATCTTCAATTTTTTTGATGAGTATAGCTACATCATCTATGTATGCAAAGACCTGATTATTCTTCTTTAAGATGTTTTGGATTCTAGTTATTACTGAGTCATAGAATATTATCCACAAGAGTGGAGCAATCGTCTCATCCTGATCCAGACCTTGAAATACTATTACCGGGTGTGTGATATTATAGTGTAAGATAAATTGTAGTGGCCAGTTTTGAAGAAGATTTGTAATGATTTTGATGAAGTTTTGTGGAATTTTGACCCTTTTCATAGCTGTTTCTAGGCTGTTGAGGTTTACCGAATTATAAGCTTTGAAATATTAAAGGAAGCTGACCAGTATTTTTGATTAAGGGATGTGTGAGTATTGATTAATGACCTAATTATAGTAATGGGTTCTATTGTGCTCTGATCCTTTGTTCCTGCATAGTTGGATGGATATAAAATATTGTTTTTACTTAAAATAGTTGCTAGTCTAGTATTGAGAATTTTGGTGAACACTTTTCGGCCTGTTTCCAGTAAGGCTATTGGTCTGGTGTCAGATAAGTTGTGGGACCAGACTAGTTTCTTAGGTAGGAGAGTGACAATGGATTGCTTCTAGGCTTTTAGTGGGTTTCCTGTTCTTATTATGTTATTGAAAATCTTGAGTAGGGCTTTGTGTGCTTTAGTTCCTATATGTTTTCAAGTTTCGTATAGGATTTTGCTTGCTCCAGGTACTTTGTTTGTAGAAAAGGATGATATAGCCATTTTCATTTCTGATGGTAATATATCTAATAATAGGTTATTGTATATATTATTTGAATATTTTCTCTCAGGAGATATTCTGGCTTCCAATATTCATCAAGAGTGAATTCTTTTGTTGATAGGAGTTATCTATAGTATGCAATGATTAATTCTGTTAGGATTTCTGGATCATTCTATAATTGTATGCCATCATGTAGTATAGATAGATCAAGAGAAGGTATTAGGTCTCCTAGAGCAATTTTGATATATCGGCTAGGACTGTTCCAGAACTTGGCAAAGTTATCTTTTGCTGTTGCTTGTATATGATCTTATAATATTGAAGCTACTTGCTTTTGCTTTTTCACTATTAGCATCTTGAAAACTTTTCTGAGTGATTTGTTGATAGGAGGTAATTTTGTGATATTTTTATGTACGGTTTTTGCCATTGATGTTAAGTTAGTTGGATATCTATTATTTCTTATGTCTTTGAGGATATGTTTTACTTGTTTTATGGCTTTATCTAATTTGGGGAAAAGTTTTTTTGGTTTGGTTAAGTGTTGTGCTTTTTTTTTCAGAATATTATTTTCCATAGCTTTTTTAATTATCAACTCTAGTACTGGCCACTTTGGGTGAGAGTCTAGACTGAGGTTAAGTGATATTTCCTTTTCGAATGCTCTAAGCTGTTTGATTGTGGCTTTTTAAATAGGTACATTTTGATGGAAAAGTCGATACGTTGAGGTTTATATTCGAACCATTGAAAGCAAACTTTTATACAACTATGGTCAGTGTTGATAGGGATAAGGTTATTGATATTGTAATTGAGGAGTTTGTTGGCAAGTCCTGGTGTTAGTCACATCTGCTCTATTCTAGATGCACTTGATGTTGTGTGTATATAGACATGTTCCTTTGAGAATGCCTTAGCAGTATTGATGAAATCCCAAAGGTATTTGTAAATTTTTCTTCTTTTATTATTTGTTGGAACATTAATCAATGGTGTGTCATGGGGGAATGTGTTGAAGTCTTCTGCGATTATGAATTCATAATTAGGATGGTCTTTAATGAACTTGTGTAGAGAGGAGATGTCTGTATTTCTCAATGTGTTGTTGTGTGAAAGATATAAAGCAATTACAATAACACTTATTTTTGGTCTAAATTTTAAATAAATAGCACTTCAAAATTCATTTTCAGAGTATGTTGTGAAGATGTGTGATGAGAGCAACTTGGATACAACAATACAGGTTTCATTACTGGTGGATGAAGCTGGTTTGCTGGTAATAATTATATAATTATCTACTCTATTAGGAAGGGGATGTTTCGTAGTATATTTTGTTTCAATACAAATGGTAATGTCTCTAGAGTTGGAGAGGGAGTTGATTAAACATGATAGTTTTCTGGCTTGATTCAAGCCTCTGACATTGAGAACTGATATTGTTAAGAGGGGTTTGATATTATTATCTTTTTTTGATTCTTTTTCTTGTGGAAGTATATGTGTTTTATTAGGGCAGTTCGTAGCATTAAAGAAGTGACTAAGGTTTAAATCTGATTCACAGTTCATGTCAGTAGAGATTTGATATTAGAGCTACATCGGGTTCCAGTAACTCTGTTTCTGCAATGAAGTTTTGAGAAAGTTTGTCGAAGTAGAAATATTGTTTGAGAATAGAAATATTTGTCAGTAAATCTGCATTGTCGTTAAAAGGTAGTTGAAGAGTGATGTCTTTTTGTTTTATATATTCTAAAGTTGCTTCGAGGGCAGGTAAATCAGATAGTACAGGGGTAATCCATTTCTGGGGGATGGGACCATGGTAAAATGTTTTAATGGTTTGTATGGTTTCTTGAAACTTCAGATTTTTTTGTATAGTTCTTGTTAAGTAATGTTTAATTTTTTTGCTATTTCACTGAAATTCTTTGGCCTCATTGGGTGATCGGTTTGGATTAATGATGAATCTATCCATTCAGAACCAAGGGGAAGTCTAATTTTGTATCTAGGACGAAGTTGTTGGAGCAACTCTGTCACCAACTCTTGGTCTTTAATTGGGAGGCTTATTCCAATGTTTTCATTATGTCAGTGGGGCTGGGGAAGGGAAAGTTTCTGAATGAAGTAATCATTGGGAAGGAGTCTAACCGCAAAATTATTGTCTCGTAGTTCTTTGATTGCTGCTTATACTACATGAGATTCACTGGTGATTGGAAACATCATTGCTAGGTTTTGTGGTAGCATTTGATAAGTAAGGTAATGGCTTTTTGAGTGGAGGCAAGTCAAAGTAGCTCTCAGGAAGTTTGTTGGGGACATAGAAACTGTCACAAAGCTCTCTAAGTATTAGGCTCAAGGATTTGAGTTGCTTTCATTCTCTGATGGAGAAGATTTCATGCCATTTTTCTAGAAGTTTATCTGGATAATTGGGAATTTCAGGGAGTTTTGCAAAGTAATTAGGAGGCAGGAGGTCAAAGTTGTAAAAGCTTCTTAAGGTATTCGCCATGAGACCTGTTTGGCTTAGAAATTGGATTGGAAGGGCATGTGGAAGTTTGATTTTTACTTTTGTCTGAATTTCACTTGGATGTTCTGATAAATCTGGAAGATTATCTTTGATTATTTTTTCTGTTGCTAGCAGAAGCTCTTTGCAGTTCACTTTTTCCTTTGTCAGATCCATGAAAAAGTTGAACCCGTACTTTAACAGTTTAGTCACTTGCCAAAATTTGATTATAGAGAAATCGTGAGTCTGAAGAAAAGTTGCAAAGATGAATATGTTTAAGATGGTTCTGATTTTCTTTTTTGTCATTCGGTTAATGTAACTATATTATGTTTTTTCAAGTAGTTGTCATGGAATTCTTTTTCGATTGTTTTATATTCCACTTGGTGTTTTCCCTTAATGGCATCAGTTTTTGCGAAGGATTGGAAAAAAGCTCTATCTTGATGCTCAATCTTTGTTAAGATGGCTCTGATAGTAGTTGCTGAGGGGATCTGGGTACAAGTTTTAAACTTGATGAACAGTGATACTATGGCTTCCGGATTTCTTTCACAAGACACAATGCTGTTATAAAATTCTTTGATAGCTTCTTGTTTTGTTATAGGTAGGCTCTCTTGGATCAGAGAACTTTCTTCTGTAGACTGGGTCTCTGGTAACTGTGTACCTATGATGGTAGGAGGCACGTTTTCCCTGGAAACTTGTTAGGTTTTTTCATTGTCTACCTGGTCTGTCCATGATTGGATATTGATCATATCATTAGGGAGATTTGTTATATCATTTGTATACTGCTCATCTATTTCCATGTCTGGCTGGTTTATGGGATCTGTGCTATGGGGGTGATTTATATGTTGATTCATTTTGGAGGAAAGGTTTCCTTGGAAATTTTCTATTATACAAAGGGAATCATCCTGTACTACTGGAGTATTGGGAGGGGGGCCAGTATTTCTTTTTTTTTTTGAGGGAGAAAGTGTCAAGATTATTATTGGTAAAGATAGAGATTCGGTTTCAAGGCCAATGGAGCTTGTAATTTAAAGTATTTTTTACCACTTTCTGAATGGCAAGCTCTCTGTTATCTTTTTTCAGGTGAAATCCTGTTTGATAATTCATAAAGACATTAAGTATTTTGATATCAGGGTGTTTCATTTTTTGGGTGGAAACCTGGAGGGAGGGAGGAGATACTCTTGTCTGTTTTTTGATGAAATTGATTTGGATAACTTCAAGGTCACCAGAGTTGGGTTTACAGGTGAGAATGAGCCATGATTCAGGACAGTTTAGGAGAAATGAGATGGTAGTTTCATTTGCGGGCTTTGTTAAGAATATTTTCGAGGTCTTAGTCTGTTTGTATACTATTGAAACTTTTGGTATTGAAGCATCTGAAAGTACAACATCTAGTATTGAGAACTCGTCTTGGTGTTTAGAGGGGCTCCTGGAAGAAGCCCCTATCGCTTTGGCTTTGTTTCTAGTTAAAATTTTGTTTTATTGCCTTATAAGAAAATTTTTTGTGATCAAAAAATTTTGCAGAAAAAGTTTTTTTTTTTTGCTTTCTATTTGGTATTATTTATATAATAATACATAATTAATTAAATTATAATAATATAAATGACATATTATGTATTATATTA
>CAJVPT010004468.1:0-13433 GCA_910592055.1 Acaulospora colombiana | reverse complement strand
CTTTGTGAAAGTCTGTAAAATATTGTAAATTTTATTTCAATTTTTCAATAAAGACATGCCATTGTGGCATGATTGCGAGTTAAAAAAATTATAAAATATTTCACACAACTCTTTTTACTAATTCTCTGGCCATACACAAAAAAGATGTTCACAAGAAGTTTTTATACTTCTAAGCTAATAAAGTCTTATCACTTTCCTTAAACCAATATGAAGAAACTTCAGAGTCATCAATTACTCTCCCTTCTCTTGTTTACTATTTTCTTCAAGCAAAAACTTAATCTTTAGTGACCATAAAGATCAAGAAAAACCTTTCCTATCATTAGCAAGAAAGTTCTAAAAGGAAGAAAAATTAATGTGCCATCATCTTATACTATAGAGAAACACTATAGAAGAATTTGTGTGATAAGAGACAACTTTCCTACTTTATTGTCACTTGTTACTTTCTTATAGTGCTCATTCTTGGTTTTTTCTGAAAAATTTTGTTTATCTCAATTTGATCCTGAATTTTAAGTAATACAAAGTTTTTTATACTATGATTGGACAAGTAGCTTACATTAGTAAAAGAATATAAACAAGTCCCATTAATCATATTATATGTCTGAATGCATTTTCTCAGCTTCATAAGAATCTGGGATTTATTATAAATCATTGAGTTTGGTGTGGGTGGATATAGGACACCTATTCATTACATTATTGGTTTCTTTAAAAAAAAGTTTATTTGATCATAGTAAAGATCACAAGATATTATAACTGGGTTTAATAATTGTAGTTATCTACTTCTGGTTACTGAATAGGTTCCTTCTCTAGCTCTGTTGAATAGGTAAAGATTCAAAACAAAGTTCCTGTAACAAAGTTGAATTTTATGGCAAGTGAAATATAGGGGTTAAATTTTTTCTTTTGGGATGATATGTCTTATCTGAGCACATGCGTTAGGAAGAATCTAAAAGAATCGGTAAATCTTCTTTCCTAGTGCGCAAATAAGATTGATCTGAGTAATTCTCCCTGACAACAAGCTATCATATGAATTGGAGTAGTTAGAATTTTACAATATAGAGATACTGAAAATAGCTGAGGAATAGATAATATGTTTTTAATCAATGAAACCCTCAAAGAGTAACCAGCTTACAGAATCAAACTAGTAGTAATAGCATAAAATTTTAACTCTCATAGACAATCTTAGAAGTGTTTTATTAGCAATGATGTCTTGTATTTGTATTTTGCCTTTATTTGAGACCTTAATAAAATAAGATTGAGTCACCATTTCAAAAAAAAAAAAATTATAAAATATTTTACTAAAATTAAATTTTTATCTAGCTATATCATAAAAAGAGATAAAGAAGAAATCTATATAATATCTTATTTCAATAAAAAATATCTATTAGAAGAATAATATGAAAAAAAGATCAACTCTTTTTACTAATCCTCTAACTACATACAAAAAATATATTCACAAAAAGTTTTTACACTTCTAGACTAATAAAGTCTTATTACTTTCCTTAAATCAACTTGAAGAAGCTTCAAGAGGCATCAACTACTTCCCCTTCTCTTGCTTATTGTCCTTTTTAAACAAAAACTTAACTTCTAGTGACTATAAAGATCAAGAAATATCTTTCCTATCAATGGCAAGAATATTTTGAAAGAAAGAAGAACTAATGTGCTGTCATCTTATACCATAAAAAAATATTACAAAAGTGTGTTTAAATAATAAGAGACAACTTTTCCACTTTCTTGTTATCTGTTACCTTCTTATAGTACTTGTTCTTAATTTTTTCTGGAGAATTTTACCTATCTCAGTTTGATTTTGAATTTTGAGTAGCACAAAGTTTCTCATACTGTGATTGAATAGATAGAGTTTACATTAGTAAAAGAAGTAAATAAGCTTATATTGATCACTTTATATGTTCAAATGCATTTTTTCAACTCCATAAGAACTTGAGGTTCACCATAAGTCATTATGCCTGGTGCAGGTGGATAACAAACACTATCAACTTCTATATCTTTGGCTAAGTGAAAAAAAAAAAACATATCCTCCCTTCTCCTCTATAAAAAAAAAAGAAGGAAAACTAGGCTCAAAGAAATACAAAATAAGAATAA
Organism: Acaulospora colombiana; assembly: GCA_910592055.1. Taxonomy (NCBI): domain Eukaryota; kingdom Fungi; phylum Glomeromycota; class Glomeromycetes; order Diversisporales; family Acaulosporaceae; genus Acaulospora; species Acaulospora colombiana. The sequence goes on along the minus strand of CAJVPT010004468.1, from coordinate 11,339 downwards.
TACCTTAAAAGTATCATGCCTATTCTTTATTACCATAAATATTGAAAGATCCGGAAGATCTTAGAATTATTCGCACCTAATCAACAATACCAATATGCAATCGAATGATCTCAAGTGGTTGAAGAATATGCCACAATGGGACACTAGACAATGGTTCAATCTCTACAGATGATAATACTTTGGGAGAAAACAATATAATATTTTTTAGACTGACAAAAGTGCATGTTGGAAGAAACAAGACTCTTCTTTCTAGACTGGAGATTTTGTAGCTCCCAGTACTCTTTTATCTACATTCTAGAGCCCTTTGAACATCTGACTTATTATTATCTAGAAGAATATCAGTAGAAGATTCCATATTAAAAAGAATATAAAAAGAAAAGGCAAAGAACAGATAGACAAGTACCACAATATAGAGATACTAAAAGCAATAAATGAACAAGTATTGTGCCTTGAACTGATGAAGCTCTTGAAGAGTAACTAATCTATAGTATCAATATGGTAGTAGTAACATGTTTCCAAGTTATTTATAATCAAATCATTTCTCTCCTTCTTTTAGTATCTTTTTTATAATACAGAAACTTCACTGCTATTTAAATTTATATAGTCTTGGTTTTATTTTTCTTCTCTAAATAGAGATAACAAAGTAGAATATTAAATACAATAGTAAAACAGATCAGATAGTCTGTAGTAGACATAAATTTATTACATATACTAACCCTCCTAAGAAATTTTATCACACTAATGGTTCTTTCATTAGGTTTTTGTCTGAAAATGGCTCAACTATAAAGTAGTTTTTAATCTATCATTAGTTTACTAGCTTTCCATTGTTTTTATCTAGTCAGATATATCTATAGTATATAGTAAAACTTTGTTAATAAACTTGGCCAAGCCAATATTAAAAAAAAAAAATCCATTAGAAGAATTGAAGAATTGAAAATTTCAAATTCCCAAGATAATACTTGAGAATATAATTATAAAAGAAATTTATGAAGATCAATATCCTTTCAAAACTTTTTCTTAAAATAACAAAGTAGACCATGTGGATATTAAAACTTAGAAAAAAACCATAATCAGAGAAAATATTGAAAAAGAAATATATTTAGATTAGTTAATAGAAATATTTCAATGCAATTTAGGATTCAAAAAAAAATTGATCTTTTATTCTAATAGATCAATTATCAATCATAGAAAAGAAGAAATAAAAATAAGTATTGTCTAAATTCAGATAGAAAATACTTGAAAAGAAAGTGGATTTCAAATAGAAGTAAATAATTGGCCTTCTTTTACAAGGGTTAAGTCAGTAGCAATCCCAACTATACTTCTAGTAGTTCTTATTAATAGTACAATTAAAATTTGTATAAATAGTCAGGCTTGTATTACTAAATAAAAGAAGATGGAAAAAGAGGATAAAAAAAAAAAACACATAAAAGATAACTAAAAAAAAAATTGGTCTTTATAGATATAAATAGTGAAGCTAATAAAGAAAAAAACAGTAAACCTGAAGCTTACCAAAGTCAAAACATATTTCAATAACTCTTATAATAAAGAAACAGATGTCTTAGTCAAAAAAGTCTTAAAACTTTTAACAATCAAATAGAGAAATCTTAACTCCTACAAAATTATTACAGAGATCAAGTAGTAAAACAAAATCTTAAATAATCTAATTAAGCAGTTCATTAAAAATATAAATAATAAAATAATAGCTTATCAGTGGACTCAGCAAAATTGAATGAAGAAAAAATGAAGCTATCAGATTTTAGAACAGCAAGATTATATATGAAATTTAGTATGGAAACTAATAAAAGATAATTATATATAGGATACATCTTTTAAAAAATTTTAACAAAAAAGCTTTCTTATCAAATTGACCAATGATAAGCTATTAATATTATATAAATTGGCTATAAGAAAACCCAATCTATATAAATAAGTAAAGTTTATTGTATATAGCCAATAGAATGAAACAATAAAATATTTTCTAAAATGTCTAGTCTATAAGAATCAATTTCAAGAAGCATGAAATAAAAAAATTGATAAAATTCTCAAAAGTTTTAAAAAGCTTTAACAAGAAAAAAGAAAAGAGATTGAGAAAAAAAGTGATAACCAAAATATCAATAATTAGAAAGAACTAAAAGAATTTGAAAAGTGAATTATGACAAATTGCTATGATTACCTGCAAAAATCAAGAAAGCAAATAGTCAATCATTAACAAATGAAGTATACCATTAAGATCAGATTTAGTTAGGGTTTTTGATGCATTATAGAATATGAAACAGATAAAGGAAAGAGATACAATAGCAGACAAACTTATCAACCTTCTATCCAATACTACAACCTTCGACTTAAGACATATTTATGAACAAACTAAAGCCAAAACATGCTATATATTTAGACATCTTTTCTGCAGAAGAAAAATATTTTTCATAATCAGTTTTGATAGTAAAGAAACAAAAGATGCAATGGCAGATAGAAACTTTTATCTGGGAAAAACTGTAGTCAAATAGAAACCAATCAACACTAAACTATGTAGTATCTATAGCAGTGCTGAACATTTGATAACAAGCTGCCTATTCAAAAAGAAATATACACAATGAAACCAATACTGCTTAGAACAAACCAAACACTTTGGTAAACTATATACTAAATACAAACCAGTATATACTGAAGCAATTAAAACCATTATCAGAAATAAGCAATCAAACAAGAGAACTTGATTAGGCTCATACATAGCAGTCACAAGACAAAAACAAAAGCAAAAGAAGGAGGATAAACAAATCAATATATTTATAGAAACAAATGTTATGAAAAAGTTCTAAACAACCTCAAAACAATCAGACAAGAAATTAGAAAAATTAAAAAAGAAATTGTGAATCTAGATAAGTAAATTGTCAACCTAGAAAGCAGCAGTAAAGAATATATAAAACAAATGGAAGAAAACTAGATTTTCCATGTAGGACACAAACAGCCTAATAGAGAATATAGAAGAAACTCTTGAAAATTTGCAAGATATCCAACTGCAACAATAGCAAATCCACTTAATAATGAACTGATTGAATCAAAATATAAACAAAATGTTCAATATTCTTACCAATACTTGAAACACAAACACATCTTCTAACACCTTATCTAACTATCAATGACAGAGGGCCCTACAATTATAAATAATCATAATACAATTACCCCAACAACATATAGAAAAGAAAAAAGAAAAATAATAATATCAAAGTAGAGAACATAAACTAACTTAACATAAACTCCATATTATATATCAATACTCTCCCCATTACAACAAACAATACATAGACAACAACAACTTATAATATTCAGGATTTAATTGACAACTACAAAAGAGAAATATGGTTTAAATGATGTATTATAATAAAATAGGATATAATAGTTACAACAAAAATCAACAAAAATCACTACCAATCCAAATACTGGAAATATCCATTCTATCATATATTGTAGTCTTATAATGATGAACAAATGTTTGACCAAGGCCTAAATCTAATACAAATAACCAGTCACATATATAATCACAATTCATGGCAAGAAAGACTCATCCATGTTAATTTAATCTTTCCAAAGAAACAAAAACTCAGAATTATAGGAGTATACTTTTATGCTGACCATAGAGACAAAAAACAACTAAAAACCTTAAACAAACTAAGACAATGGGTTAGAAAAGCAATACAAAAGAATTGACACCTCTTAGTACTAGAAGACCTCAACTATATATCAAACCTAGTATGGGATAAGGCTGGCACTGAAAACTGTAACACATCGAACAGATCTTTTGATCCTTAAATAAAGATATTTACTGATTATAGATTAGAAGATATCTATAGATACCACAACTCGATAAAGAGAGAATATACAGTATATAGAATCACAATAACAGCAATAGTAAAATCAATCAAATTTGGATAAATACTTTTTTCTCCTGGCACTGTAGGAAAATACATATTGAAAAAGCCCTAAACCCCTTAATCCTTAGTAACCATAGATTAACAATCACTGAAATAGAAGTATAGTGACTCAACTCTCCTCAAGGTAATACTTACTATAAGTTCAATCATAGATATAACTGGCAACTGACAAATAGCAAATAATGGAAGAAGTTTAACAGAGAAGTGGATAAAGTGCTTAGTAAACAAGGTAATAAACCAGCAATAATCAACAAGCAATGAAATACCATATATAACCATATCCTTAAGGTTGCCAAATTACACATCCTCAAAAGAAAACCACATTAAAGAAAGAGAATATAAGAAGAAGAATGACAAACAAAAGATCCCTTGATAACAATACAGATTTTCTGAAACAAACTAAAAACAATACAAAAAACTAACAAGCCTATGTCCAAAGTATTAAAATTTCCTTAGGAAATAAGTATAAAGATCTAACAACAATTATTCAGCATATAAAAAAAACACCTCAATGACTTTATCTCACAATGGATTATCCATCTTCAGAAAATAATATAGGTACTCAAAGTCATCACCTGGACTATAACCCATAGAAAACAAATTAAGTAATTAAACAAAGAATAACAACTAGACAACTGTTCTTGGCAATTAATAAAAGAGTAATGATAAATAACATCATGGATAGACCTTATAGAGCCATTATTCTAGATGAACTAATTATTGAGAAAGAGAAAACCAATATAATAACAGAATCAGATGAAATCAAATTTAGGATTAGAAAATACTTTCAATAATGGATACCTACCAAAGATATAAAATAACTAGCAGAATACTTAGTATAAAAATAAGAATATTCATTCAAAGACTTAATTAATCCCAAATGGTACTACTCAACTATTATAGAAATATTAAAAGAAGAATTAAAAAAAGCAATCAGAGACAGAAGTAGCAAATCAGCACTAGGAAGAAATCAAATCCCATACCTAGCCTTTAAAAACTAGGTAAAAAGATCTTAGAGAAAATAAGAGATCTATTTAACTGCATTATTAAGAAAGGCACAATTCTATAAAATAGAGCAAAGGTAGTATTTATCCTATACTTAAATCTAAAGACTGGCAAAATAACTTAAATATGTCAAGACCCATCACTCTTTTAATGTTGATAGAAAAATCTTCATTAAAATCATCACTGACAAAATAGCCCAGTACTTAAAAGAACACACAATTTTATCAGAACCAAACTAGGTAGCACTTTTAGAAAACAGTATATAAGAACCTATATATATTATAACAATATCATTAAATATATTAAAGAAATCAAAAAACAGGCTTAAATTCTCAGTCAAGATATGTCAAAAGCCTTTGAGTCCATGTATCTGGAGATACTTATCAAAGCTCTCAAACAAATCAAGATCTCAATACTAATAATAAATATACTCCTAAACATTCTCAATCAAAGATAAAACATAATACTGATATATAATGGATCTACAGAGAAATATAAGATCAAAAATAATATTGACTAAGGTGACACAATCTCTCTTTTCTTATGGTGTATCTTCTATAATTTTCTAATTTTCTATATTGTCAAAAACTTCTCCAGCTATACTATTACTATTAAAAATTATAGAAAAATCAAAGAAAAATGGTTACAAAAAAAGTTGTGCATAGCTATTAATGCATACATGGATGATACAACCTGGATCACTGATAATAGGAAGAAAATGCAACAAATCATAGGAAAAGCCGAGAAATTTTACTATCTAAATAATATAAGAATTAAATCTCAGAAATCTTACCTTCTCATCATAAATAAATATGACAATGATTTTAATTAAGGCATAATGATAGAAGACTATACAATATATGGTTGATCTCAAGAACATCTGTTAGGATTCTAGGGATATAGCATGACAGCTCTGGTAGGAAAGACTACTAAAAAACCCTAATTTAATAGAAATTCAGAAAAACTAAATCCCTGTTAGGAATAAAAAATCTAATCAATAAATATATATAATATATAATCAATTATATACTAACCTCTAGTATAGAATATCTTTACAATAACATGATGCTTTTTGAAAAAGTATACAATCTACTTATGAGCAGTATTACATTCACTTTTAAATATAAACTAGGTTTAGTTAGAACAGTCTCTAATAACATATTCTTTAACAAATAAGAATATAACATTATATATCTCTAAAACAGACAAATACTTTTACATTTTATTAATTAGTGCAACAGAATCAACAAATAGAACAAAGCAGGTGATATAGCAAGGGCTAGACTACAATCCATCCAAAACAACTTCTGATCAACACAACCCATTTTAAACAAACTAGAATACCCCCTAATGAATCTAGAAAAAAATTTTACATATAATATAATCTGGCACATAAGATATGATTTCACTTTCTCACTTACTACAAAAACTGATAGCTTGACACTTATAAAAGAAATAAATACACCAATAAAAAAAATTATAAGTAAACATTTCTATTCAAAATATCACCAGAAATTAAAAAAGCATAATTTCATATTCATTGGCCAAATACTAAACAGAAGTAAAACCAAGATTTTGAACTGGTATCAAATCATTAGGATAGGAAAAAAAGCAGTCCTAGGCTCAACCCCAACTGATTCAACACAATTAACAAAAAGTTAGAGAAATTAATTGAAAGGAAAGAAATCTCTAACTCCCTGAATATCTCTTCAAATACATTTAAACAAGAAGTTCCAACATCTGAAACCTTAATTATTAGACTGCACTGGATTTGCACTACCAAGGAAGGTAAGGCAGTTATTGAAAAGAAACAATAAAGAATGGATTAGCATACAATATAATATAGACACTATATTCAGGAATCAGAAAGTCCTCCCTAAAAGCATATCTCAGTTGCAATATCAACATACTAGAAAACAATACTAGTGAATGCAGTTTCACTATCACAAAACAATGATCAATTACTATATTAGTGCAAAAAAGCAAAAGATCAACAAATAAACCAATACTGTAGATAGAAAACTCTGATAGAGAAACAGAGTATTTTCAAACTCTTTTAATATCACACTCATGGAATTAAAGATGGGTTCCTAAAGAGGAAGGCAGGAACAAAAGTTAAGTATCTCTTATTAGGAAACATTAAAAGTTTTAAATTAATAACTATAAAAAAACTATCCACAATTGTTCTCTATTATCGAAATTATTGATTTATAATATTTCCAGATTTTTGTTCCTATTAAAGTGAAGAGCTATGAATTTTGTTCCTTAAAAAAGACATAAGTGATATGCAAAATTTTATATGCTAAATACTTTAGGGGCCCATCATTACATGGAATATACCACACAAGATAACCTAAACTTATAAGAAGCTGAAACTGAAATCACTATTTCAACAAGACCACAAAGGAGCCTAGGAAAGTTAAATAATATAATAAAAGGTTTTACAAACAGTCTAACTATCCTAAAAACAATCAAAGAGAAATTAAATAACTATGTAATCTTCAATGTCTATACAGATAGCTTCCTAATTAAATTTAAAAACAAAAACTATATGGAACTGGGATGGGTCATTATCACTTCAAACCTGAAGACATATACTTTTTAGAAACAAATAATTAGATGCCTCTTATTAACCAGGACAAAAATAGTAGTTATTATAATAGCCCTATATACCTTACCTAAACATAGCACAGTAAACATATTTATTGACAGTTAAGCAGCAATCAATGGAATTCAAAAAATACAAAGAAAAAGTATTGAAAAGATCATAAAATCATAGAAAAACTATAACATACTGTTACAAATCTCAAAATGATATAAAGAATATAAAATAAAACTGGCACTTTTCAAAGTAAAAGACTACTTTGAAATTGAAAATAATGAAATAGCAGACAAACTAACACAAATTTACTCCTGAAAAGGCATGTAATCAAGAAAAAAAGAAATCGAGATAGCAGGAATACATAATCAATTTATTGGAATAACCTTTCAATGAAACAATATTTCTACTATAGTTCCTATAAAAATAATCACAAAAAAGCTCACAAGTGCTATATACCTAACAAAATGAAAACTATTAAACAAAACAAGATATAATTTCAGCAACAGAATCATCAAAAAAATAAATTGGTCCACAACCATAATACACTTGTAATCAACCAAGATAAGTGACTACTACACAACCTGGGAGGATTAAAAGTTAAAGAAATTCTACCTTAGCATATGAAATAAGGAACTACTGACCAAAAGCAAATTATATGCAAGAGACTTTATATCAAAACAAAGACTGTTTGATATGTAAAGAACCTGAAATCAACACATATTTCTTCATGTACTGCAAACTAGACAAAACACTGAGATATTCCTAATCAACACAATAGTTGAATGTATAGAAACACATATGGATAGAGTTAAAAGCTCAAAATTCACAGATCAAATACTGTAAAAGACAAAACCAATCTGAGATCCAAAAAATACTTAATGGCAAACATAAAAGAAGCATTTTTCAAAAAACTAATTTGTGATATTAAGAAAGTAATCCTAGAAAAATTAGTTAGGAAAAGCTGCATCTCCCTAATACATACAAAAATTTTTAAATATTCTTATCAGATATGAACAAACAGATGTGAGGTCTTTCAAAATAGAAAGTACAAAATGGTATTATGAACAAAAAAAAAAAAGTTCAAGTATGAATCCAAAAAAGAAGACCCACTCTTCACACAAAGAGAACAATTCATAAAAGACCAGTTTATTTATCTAGTCAATAAATTTATAACACAATGGATAACAAATGTGATAGACAACTTTTACATTCTCAAAATTTATTTTAGCACTAGCCCAGCTTTGGCAAATTAGTTCTCATTAATGTATAGTAACAAGCCACAAGGTAAGTTTCTTCTGAGAGAAGTTATCTCTATTGAGTTTTGTTTGGTAGTAGACTGATAGTATATTTTAGAAAAATTCTATATAATAATACTGTATAAATACAAATAAAACAAGATTAAACCAGTGTTAAAAAAAAAAAAATTGATAGGTGAATTTCTAGACTAGTGGAACATATAGTATCTCTACAATTTATCAAAATACTTGTAGTTTTTGTGCTGATCTCATAAGAAAAAACCCCATTCTAGAAATAATAGATTTAAAATATCACAGCAAATACATAGAAAAAGAAGCTAAAAAATAGATAATAAGGATGCAAAAAAGAGTTTATAATCAAGTTTAAAAAAGAATTTAAAATACAAGATATGAAAATATTATAGAATAGAAACAAATTTAGAAAATCAATAAAAAAACAAGATAAAAAAATCCCAATTTTTTTGAGACCAGAAAACTATATCCATAATAAGAAATAAACTATTATTAGAAGAAGGAAAACTAGAAAATGGAAGTCTCAAGAAGATTCTTATAAAAGAAGTAAAGTATTAAATAAAGTGGTTGGAATTCTAAACCTAGTCAGAACATCAAAGAGTAATCTGCAGTAGTGATTTATAGACAATGAAGTTATCAGTTGAAAGAGTTTATATCAGAGCAATAAATTACTTATGAGGTTGTACTTAGAGTTTTAAAAAATTTAAAATAGAGATGAGTAAGTTAAGTAAAGATTTAGCTTTAGTAAAATATTTAATAATGTAAAGTATATAAATATTTAATAAAGCATACATATCTAGTCTAACTTAGGGACAAAAAAAAAACTAAAATTAAATTTTTATCTAATTTCTTTATCTTTATTTTAAATTTATTAAAATTATAAGTATAATTTCAAAAGTATTTATTACTTTATTAGTAGTTTAGATAAAGATCTATTTAGCTATTAACTTTATTATCTGTAGATTATTACTATAAATTATTTTTTAATATTTTAATCAAATTTAAAATCTCAATTATTTTATTTCATATTTTATTATTTTTATCAAAATTTTCTTGAGACTTTTATTTTTTAGATTTTTTTTTTTTTTTTAGTAGTAATTATTTTCTTTTTAGAGATAAGTTTTTTGACCTAAAGAATATACTAGTTGAAATTATGATATTCAACAATCAAATTATTATTGAATTTGACAAAATATAATAATAAAAAATTTGATGAATCATTTTCAATTGTTACCACTTGATATTAAAAATATCAACAAAAAATTAATATAAAAATTTTAATATACTGCATCAAAAAAATTTAATATAAAATCTAACAATATTGCAATAAAAAATTTTTTTTTGTATATAATGATAAAAAATTTGACAAAAAAAAATTAATACTGTGACAAAAAATTTAATAAAAAAATTGATATTATAGCAAAAAAATTCAATAAAAAAATTATTATAATAAAAAATTTAGCTAAAAAATTAATACTATAATAAAAAATTTAACAAAAAAATTACTGTAATAAAAAATTTGACAAAAAATTAATACTGTAATAAAAAATTCATCAAAAGTTATAAATTCAATATTAAAATCCAGCAAATATTAAGAAGTTTAACAAATTTTACAAAATTTTTTGTTACTTTTTTCTTTTTTATCTTTTTTATCTTTTACTTATTTTTTTTTTCCTTTAAAGATTTCAACTTGATTTTTTTAAAACTAGCCCCAATTAATTTTACCTTATCAAATGTTTTTCAAGATTTTTCACTTTTTTTTTCTAATCTAACTGTTTCCAAATTTTATTCATTCATGCACTTTTCCTAATCTGTTTTTCATTTTCTAAATATATTATATTAATAATTTTTCATATTCAGTAATTTTTTAAACAGTAAAATTTTAATCTAAATAGATACTATATAATAGTTTTTTAATTATTCTAAAGATAAAAGAAATAACAATAGCTTTTATTATCTTATTGAATTATTTTATATATTTTGATAGATTATTAGAAAGACTTAAAATTTAATATACCTAATGTGATTATCTATATTGTTTAATTTAGAAATTATAAAATCAAATATTTATATAATTCATATTTATTTATCTAAATACAACAAATTTATTTTCTATTATCTATAGTACTAGTGAATCAATATCTTACAAATTTATATACTGTATATAATTTAATTTTTTTTTTTTTAAACCGCAACTGGTATTAGATGCGAGTGCTTTTATTAAGAATTAATTTAACATTTTAGATAATGAAATCCTGAGTATCACATCAATTATCTCATACAAACTATATATTTCTATATACATGTAGATTAATAATAACCTATCACGGTTTTCTCTAGGTGGACCTGCTACCACTCTGTAAATGGGGCAGATCCAGCTAGGGGCCGGATGGTCAAATATACAGTTATAGACGGCAAAACAGACTAATCTAGCAATGAGCTTTTATAAATTTTTGTATTATATTCGCTAAACTAGGCTGCATAGTATGTACCCAATAGGATTTTTAATTAAACCTTCCAATACTCCCAGAGATA
>CAJVPT010004467.1:0-13435 GCA_910592055.1 Acaulospora colombiana | reverse complement strand
GGCTTTTTATTATATACATGTCATTGTGTGTATAACACTCCTGCCATTAATTTAATTTTCTTACTCAAAGGAATTCATTCTAAAAAAAGGTAAGAGTGAATAAAAGAACAATAAAAAATACATTAACAAAAAGGCTGTTTACTCACCTAACTTCATTTCATTAAGCTCTGCATATACTTCATGATAAGCAGATTCCAATTCCTGAAATTGAGTTTTAGAGTAAATAACATCTCCACATAAAACATATGACCTACCATGAAACTGCTTTATATTTTTTTTTTTCTTTGGAATTGTTGATGGATAATTAAGTAGATTGACGTATTCAGGATTAATATCTGTTCTATATAAGCAATGATGATACATTATTGCTTTCTTTGATAGGCTAAAAAATCCAATTAATCATTCCAGAGTCTTTGCAAATTTATTTTCTTCCATTTTTCGAGGAATAACCAAATAAATTTTGTGTTTTGGATAAAAACAAAAATTAGTTAACTTAGTCTTTTTTTTTTTTGCATTTACAATATATTTATTGTTTTCAACATAAAACTTTGTTAACTAAATCTAAATGTTGACTTGAGGCTGATTTAACAATTTGATCTGAGACAGTTGAAGTACCATAGAAATTGTAATCACAAACAATATTATTAAAACCCTCCAAGTCACAATAATGAGCCTTTTTTTTTCCTTTTTTTATATTAGGGTTGGCTTCGAAAGATTTTTCTTGTGCAGACATTTTTTACTATAGTACTAGTGCTATATTAATGATAGGTATTTGTGATCGAAGTTAATTGAAGTTCAAATTTTTTTAATTACCAATATTGTTACACAAATCTTCTATTTTATTAACCAATAAAATTCACAAAGATCACAAAATGATCTATAAAATATTAATCAATCACAGAGAAAGCCCACTATGCTATGAATATGACATATGGGTCTATTTAGAATACTGTTGATCATGGCTTTTTATTGTTCTCTAGAAAGATTTGATGCCTTATTGTCCTTTGGATTATAGCTCCAGATTCTTTTTTCTTCGTAATATGTTTTGCAATGGCTTAAGTGCACGGATGTATAACTTTAGCATCTCAATCCACTTTGAATAGTATTCATTTTTTAGGTCATTTTTGGCTAGCTGTAGTTCTGCTGTAATCATAGGAAAATGATTTTGAATGTATTTTGGCATATTGTTCTCTGGTTGTGTGTTGTTGCTTTGATTTATAACTAGTTGTTGTCTGAGATTTGTTAGAAAAGATTGTAGTTGAAGAAGTGAAGTATCTGTTTTATTTTTTATTCTTTAGAGTTACTTTCTTCTATGCATGTGTTTTTTTGGAATATGTCTCTTGCTGCTTGTATAAGGAGAGAACTGAAGTGGTTCTATCTTTTATCTATTGAATCTAGGCTTAAGAATACTGTGCCTAGTTTTGTTTTATTATCTGTGCGAATTTCTTCCATTGTTTGTCTTTTATCAGGGCCAATTGTATCTGTGATTTGATTTATGAATGGATATGAGTTTTGGAGTATCTAGCTTCCATACTTTTAGCTCTGTGATTGTTAGTTTATGATCACTCTTGATAAGGAGGTCGAACATATCCCTGATATTTGCTTTATATAATTGCCAAGTTTTCTTGAGGTTAATCCATATCTGGTCAAGTCTACTGCTGCTTCCTTGGCCATGCCAGATATATTCCCTTTGTATGGGGTTATGTGTATAACATGTGTCTTTAAAACCATTATATATGAGAGTCTCGATCTGCTTTCCTGATATATTGTAGTTTGTTATTAGTTTTTTGTTGCTAAATCTGTTTATGCTAGGGTTTGTCTCCTATTACTATGATGTATCAATTTTGTGATGTTGCTTTATTGATTTATTGTTTAAGTGTATTTCTGATTTGTGCCGGTTCTTTTGATACATCTTGGATTGAAAAGTATATACCAATTATTCTAAGTTTTCTTTTTTGGGAAAAGCTAGATCTATAGCTATTAATCTTCCATTAAAAGTTTTGTAGCTATAAATGTATTGTGCGATGTCTCTTTTAATCATCATGTTTAGGTCATGTTCAAAAATCTGGCTTCTTTGTGAGATCAGATTATTTGAAAGTCAGGATGTTTCCAGTATTTTGAATGTTGATGTGATCCATTGGTTTTAGTTGTTATGATGATGTCCCATTGTTTCTTACTACACATGTTGAACTATGTGTTTCTTTTTTGTGTATTTACTAGTCCTTGAATATTTACCATTGTGAACTTCATATAGGTCAATTTGTGTTGGTTGTGTTTGTTGCAGGTTAGTTGATATCTATATTGTTGATGCTGTTCATATTATTATTGTTTATTGGTGGAGTTGTATTTGGTACCTGAAATATTTGAGATAGAGAAGTTTGTTGTTGTTGAGTTTCATTTGATGATTGTTACTGTAATGTAATTGGTGTATTTTGCAAGCTTTTCATTAATTATTTGTGAAGTAATTGGTTCCCTTTGGAATGAGTTCTGAGATTGCATTTAGTACTCGATTTATGTTTTCATCCATTCTACTTATTGATACATGGATTTGTTGTTGTTGTTGTTTATTTGAAAGTTGGTATTTTCATTTTACTGGAAAGTTTGTTGCTTGTTTTCTGTTGTAATATATATCTTTATTTTATTTTCTGTTTCTATTTCCTTGAAAACATTATCTTCGTGAATTCTAGATTATATACTTTTTCATCCAGGTCAATGATGTTTTCTTTAATTTCTTTCCTGCTTGATTTCTTCTAGAATTTAAAGAATATTGACAAGTATAGTTAATCACTTTCCTGCTTTCTGTTTATCAGGAGCTGTTTTTATTTGACTTTTGATGATTGAGATATGGGCTGGTTTAAACTTATTGTATAATTTTCTAATTTTTCCTGCTTGTTCTTTGTTATATTGTTTCCATTGCATACATTTTTTTTTGATAGAACAGCTGGCTACTAGATGTTCATGACTGTTACAAATTAAGCATAGTTTAGTTTCTATCAGTTGTCATATGATAACAGTTTTACCTAGTTGATAATTCTATTTGATTGCTTATTTCATATCTTTTGGCAGTTAAAACTGTGAATTGCAAATCATTTTCTATAGTGTGGCATTCTTCTCATAATGTAGCAGGTTTTCACTTTGACTTATTCGTAGATGAGATAGAGGTCAAAAGTAGTGATATTAGATGAGAGATTCATTAGCTTAACTGCAATTTGATCACATTCTTTCATTTATTTTACATTCCATTGTACATCAAACATTCTGATTGAGTTTGACCTTAAGGAAACATTTCATTTGCTGATTAGTGCTTCTTTATCTTCTTTATTTGTATATGTAATAGTTGTAGTTTGCCACATTTGTTGGGTTGACATTGTGATATTGCTGATTGCCCATATTTAGCAAAGAACAATTGTACCTAAATAAACTTTGTGTCCAGGAGAATGTCCCATACTCTGATACTCATTTTTTTTTTTAGTGTCAGGTTCGTGTATTCCATGATCTCCATATGTCGATTGTTTATATTTGACAAGATTGTGTTGCATACCTTGATTGCTATTTATTTGGTACTAAGAATAGCAAAGATATGTTCTTGATCATTATTTTCTTCATTGTGGATAGTGAAAAGTCTTTTTGGTAAATTGAAAGTCTTCGTGAAATGGGTTATTTTCTATGTTGTTATTTTGCTAGGGAGTTCTGATACTAGGATACCTATCTTGACCCTTTCTCTTCCATATCTTTGTTCTCTATTAAAGGGAGAGCATGGTCTTGGTCTTGTTATCTAGTAATCTTTTTTTTGTTTGTTTTTATAGTTTTCTCTTCTTTCCAATGAAGTTGCTAACTATGTTTCATATTCCTCTTTGTTCATATTAATATCTAAGTCAAAAACCTGGTTTTCAACATTTAAATTTGCAGAGAATGTGGCTTGGATTTGGTCTTCATTATTTGTTGGGTTGATGATATTCTCTTTGACTTCTTTATTTTAGTTGGAGGGTTCTGATGTGTTGTGTGCTATTTTATTGCTACTCAGTATAGTTGCTGTACTGTTGGCAGTCTATGTACTTGTGCTGGGGATATTAAAGGTTGTAGAAGACTTGTTTGTTTCAGTTTGAGTTTTATTTCTAGTAGTTTTTTTGTGAGCTTTGGGTTTGTTTCTTTGCATAACTTGTTTGTGACACCTCTTGCCAGAGTGTTTTCATTGTAGTTAGGCCTCTACTGGGCTGTTATGTTTCAAAGTTCTCTTTGGAAGAACATCTCTTCATTCACTTTTTCTTTTCTTTTTAAAATTACTATAAAAGGAATTTTTAAGAAAAAAGGATCTGCAGGAAAAGTTTTTTTTTTGATTAATATATATAAATATAATTAACAAAAGTTAATTTATATTTTAAATACAATAAGTTTTATATTAATTAATTACTTTTAATAAAAATTATATTATTTAAAAATAAGATTAAAATAAATAAAATCTTTTAAAAAATTAGAAAAATAAAAATTATAAAAATATCAAAATAATTAATAAAAAAATAAGATTTTTTATTGTTATAAACTTTTATTTTAATTAAATAATTTATTTTGATCTATTTTTTTTTTCATTATTAATAATAAAAGTAAAGTATTAACAGTATTATAACGCTTTTTACTGATTCTCTGACCACACACAAAAAAGATGTTCACAAAAAGTTTTTATACTTCCTTGCTAATAAAGTCTTAAAACTTTCCTTAAAACAACTTGAAGTTGATTTCAAGAGTTGCTTCTATTCTTTCCCTATTGTCTACAAACCTTTTTACTCAAAAATTTGACTTCTAGTGATTAAGAAAAGTCAAGTAATACCTTTGATACCAATGATAAGAAAGTTCTCAAAGAAAGAAAAACTGATTGTGAAGTACCTAAAGATCTTTCTAATCTTTGAAGTGAAAGGTTTATAGAGGTTTTCTATAGTAAAAAGGCTTATTTTTTTTCTTTTTAACTGTCTTGGCTCTTTTAAAGCTTCCATGTTTATAGTTTTCTGGGGAATTTTGTCTACCTTAGTCTGATTCTGAATTTTGGATAGCACAAATTCTCATCAAAGGTGATTGGCTGACACAAAACACATTAGTTTTTTGAAATATAAACAAGTTCTTATTGATCACACTTACGTGTCTTGATACATCATTGGTAATATAGGAAAGAAAGTTCTAGAAAAAGTATCCTCTCCAATTAAAAATAGGTTTTTAAAGGGGGAGGTAGGAACAAAAGTCAAATGTTCCTCACTAGAAAACATTGAAATTTTTAAATTGATAACTATAAAAAAACTATTTATAATTATTCTTTATTATTCAAATTATTGATTTATAATATTTCTTAACTTTTGTTTCTATTAAAGTAAAAAGCTATAAATTTGGTTCCTCAAAAAGGAATATAAGTGATCTGTGAAATTTTATATGCTAAATACTTTAGGGACTCATCATTACCTTCAATTGTATATGTTCAATCCCCAGGAAACAATTATGATATCAAAAAGTAAACGATAGATAGGAATAGAAGATCCAATTCCCATCTCTTATTAAGTTCCTCAGGTGATGAAAAGACTTTTTGAATAAAAGCTGAGGTCTTCAAGCTTCTATCCCAGTTAAATAAAGTTCTTGAAAAGATTTTTTATTCCAATCAAACAAACTCTTCTGTAATATGACACTGGCTTCACTAGTGACAAGTGAATCTGTACATTGGTAGAAAAATAAGTCCCCCAAACATTCTTCTTGAATTTACTTTCAGGAATGACTAAGTTCCTCAAATATTATGAAGCTTAAAGAATATTCTAATCAGGTAAATCACTTTGAGAAGAAACTGTAAAATGAAGCAAGAACCTTTTAAAGGACTTTGAATTATATTCCTTTTTCCCTTTTTCCTAGTGTCAACTTTAGTAATTTATCATTTTTTGGAATAATTAATAGTGACAAACTATTAATAATAATCCTGGTTAACTTAGAGATACTATTGCCAAGCCACTAGGAAAGTGAGATATTGTTCCTCAAATTTGACTTAGAGTATCTAGTTTAGACTTATTTTTGTTTAGTTTGAACTAGCTTAGTAAACTTCTTATATTTTTTAAACAGTATAGTCCTTTAACTAATAATGTATAATGATGAATTAGTCACTTTGTGAAAGTCTAAAAAATATTTAGGTATTTTTCAATATCTCAATAAAGACATGCCATTGTAGCATAATTGCGAATTAAAAAAAAAAAAAGTAAGAATTAGAAAAAAAATAAATTTTCAATATAAGAATTATTTGAAAAGTAATTATATAATTGTTATAGTTAATTATTAGATAATTATAAAACAATATTATATATAATAGATGTAATAAGACTTTTTTGGGATAATGAATATTAATTAAAAGGTAGAAAATAAGGATTATGAGAATTTAATAAAGAAGAAAGTTTTTTTCTAAGATTTAAAGAAGGTATAATGAAAAATTTTCAAAATTTGAAAATAGGATATAATCTTGTTTATATAAATATTTTGATAATCATTAATTAGATTTTAATAAACTTTTTTTATATGATAGCCTATAATATAAGCTTTAAAACAAATATTTTTATTAAATTTGATTACATATTGACAGAGATATAAGTATTTTAAATTTTTTAAAAAACAAAAATAGTCAAATTCTAAAAATAGAGTCTAATTTATTTATATTATTTCTCATTAACTAGTAATCATATTTAAACATACGTATTTTTTTATATAATAGTCTATAATATAAGCTTTATATAAATATTTTTTAAGTAAATATGATTATACAGTATATTAATAAATAAATAAATATTTTAATTTTTTTAAAAAAAATTAAATTCACAAAAATTGTCAAATTCTAAAAATAAAGTCTAATATATTTATACTATTTTTTAATTATTTAGTAATCAGATTTAACCAAATTTTTTTTTAAAATAATAGTTTATAACATAAGCTTTAAAACAAATACTTTTATATTAAATATAATTATAAATTGATGAAAATATTATGTTATAATTTTTTTTAAAAAATTAAACTTATAAAAATAGTCAGATTTTAAAAATACAGTAAAGTTTAATATATTTATATCATTTTTTCATTATTGAGAAATCAGATTTAAACAAATTTTTTTAAATATTAGCTTATAATATAAGCTTTAAAATAAATATTTCTATATTAAATATAATTATATATTGATAGATATATATATATTTTATTTTTTAAAAAAAATTAAATTTGCAAAAATAATTAAATTCTAAAAATAAAGTCTAATTTTTTTTTAAACTGTAATCATGTTATATGACTTGATTTTTATTAAGAAGTTATATAATTATCTACAATATTACAGATTTTTTACATAATGACTAACTCATTATTATATTAAAATACTCTAAGTTAGATCTAAGGAACTATTTCACTTCTCTAGAAAATTAATATATAATCTCTATTTACTAAGTTCATTATCAATAGTCTGTCACTATAGATTGCCCATTAGTTTTTGAAATATAAACAAGCTCCTATTGATTATACTCATATGTTTTGATGCTATTATTGATTATTGGAAAGAATATTCCAGAAATGTTTACCTTTCAAAAACTCAAGTTCTTTAAGGAAGATATCCATGATACCAAAAGACTAAGAGATGAATAATGTGGATTGCAAGTTTTTATCTCTTTCTTAAGTTTCTCAGGCAATAAAAAAGTTTTAATGGACAAAAGCTAAGGTCTAAATACTTTTATTGAAATATTCCAATCTGGTGTTTACTTAAATAAAAGACCAATTAGATTGACTTGTCCAATACTACAAGTGATGATAAAGAAGATTTCTTCCAAGGTTTAAGAGAAGCAAGAAGACTATTTCAATTAGGCAGATCCCTTTTGAAAAATAGAAAATATATATCAATAAAATTCCTTTGACTAGATGTGACTATTGGAAAGTATTATACTGAAACAATATTGCTCAGTTCTTATTGGGTCACATAAGAATCTGGAATCCATTATAAGTCACCTTTCTACTATAAGTGGATAAAAAATTACTATTCAAAGAAGGCTGGAATCAAATGTGTCTTGGAAGTAAAAGCTCTTGCTAGGTGATAAGTCTTCTCAGATAATACATAAGAAGAAAATCAAGATCAAGAATGAATAAGTTTTTCAGATAGTCAGAAGAAAAGAGAATATTCTAATCAGATATTTTTTATTGAGAAGAAGTCTTGAGAAACAGATTTTTGAAAGAAACTGAAGAATTTTATTTCTTTTTTCTTTTTATTTTCTTATACTGTATATCCTCTTGAATATTTTAAATATGTCATTTTCCTTTTTTTCAATCTATTCTTTTGTAGTTTTCTATATTTCAGTAGCTTAGATCGATATACAGCAGTAACAATTTATTGGCAATAATACAGTGGACTAGTAAAGATTTACTCAAAGACATTGCAGAGTGAAATATTATCCCTAAGGCTAAATTTAAAAATTATTATACTTATAATGAGCTAATTAGATTAGAATAATAGTTTAGTTGTAATATATATTATACTGCTTGAATGAAAATATACTTATATTTTTAATTGATTAATAAATTCACAATCTAGTCTAACTATATATACTCAAAAAAAAAATTAAAATCAATAAAATATTAATTAAGATAAATAATAATTTAATATATAATTACTAATAAAATATATACTAATCTGATAGCCAAAATATTAAATAGTATTTAAAATAAAATATAGTATATTATATATCCAAAGATTTCATATACTCAAGAAATAAAATTTTATAGTAATTTGCTTTAAGACAAAAGAAGATAGAAAAAAAGCATATAAACAAAATATTTTTTTACAAAAACTTTATCTTTTATGAAATATTAATCATATATCTAAATTTAAGAAACAAAATTTTAAAAGCAAAATTAAAAACACAAGATTTAGATTCAAAAGTATAAAAATAGATAATAAGCAGTACTAGGCTTACAATCAAACTATAAATCTATAGACTTTACTTCTATTCTTTCAAGATATTATAGCTTCAGAAATAAAAAACAAATTAAATAACAAATAACAATAAAAAAAAATAAGAAATAAATAAAGAAGATGGATATCTCATAATAAAAAACAATAGAGAACTAATAAAAAATCAATAAAGCAGCAGATATAAATATATTAAAAATAGAATAAAACCAGAAATAAAAAGTATACAAGATTCTTTAAAAAGTATTCCAGCCAATCTAAAAATTACACAATAGTATATATAATTTAAAGAGACAAATGGTTTCTAGAAAATTAGGATAAAGTTATAAAGGAGAAACTATTCTTAAAGATACATAGATTATCTATAGAAATCAAAAGAAGCAAGAGTCTATTGCTTCCTCCTTAAATGTTACAAATATAAGCAATAAATAAATATTAAAAAATAATAATAAAATAAAAGATAAGACCTGTGGGTCTATAGCACAGTAATAGTGCTCCCAGGTCACAATTACAAGATTCAAAGTTCAATACCACACAAGGGCCATATGAGAAAAATAATTAGGTTGTATGAGGATGGACTTCTGGCCTTCTTGTTAATTGCTAGGCTGAAAAAGGATCTACTACGAGGATTGCATAAAGAAAGGCCTCTGGTCTGATTACACGAATTACGTCTGACCTAACCCTCCTGAACTGGACAGGAAACAAATCCCAGGACCCCACTTTTAGGACTGCGATAATCGTTTGATAATCTCTATCCAATAACTGTATCAGCAGACTTTGGAATCTAACCATTCTAGCTTGAAATATTCCAATCTGATGCTTGCTTAATTAAAGGACTTATCAAACAGGATTTGTCTATAATGTCACAGATAATGACAAAGAGAATCGTAATCCCTTCTGAGGTTCAAGTGAAAAGTATCGGGATATCTGAGTGTTTAATTAACTCTTGCGAATTCAATTTAGTGTATAAGTTAGTATTAGCATATATAGATCAATTGTAAGATCTACTAACTATATTAAAAATCGTCATTAGACTGTTATCAACCACTGACCCCTAGCTAAGTCTACTCTATTTTCAGAGTGATGTGCAGGCTTATCTTGGACAAGTCGTGATAGGTTATCATTAATCTGCATGTATATAGAAATATATAGCTTGTATGAGATAATTGGTGTCATGCCAAAGGATCAAGTGTCCAAGTTTAAGTTAATTCTTAATAAAAGGCTTACATCTAATACCAGTCATGGTTAACAAGTAAAAAATATATATATAAAATATAATAAGAATTTAGATATTATAATATTCTTATAAAATAAGTAAAAATATTTTTAAACAATAGCAATAGATATAAACTAATTGAAAAAACAATAAAGGAAAAGTATAAAATATATAAAAAAATAATTAGAACAGATACATATAATATTAGATATATTAGACCTATAGATCAATAGTACAGTGATTAGCACTCTATAGGTCAGATTACAAGATCTAATTTCAATTCCACCCTAATACAAAACTGATACGAGGAATTGAATCTATCCATTTGCATAACTATAAACTAACTGATGTTTCTAAATATAGCATCTGGTCTATATCTAGATTGTGATCAGGTTGTGATCCAAATCAGATAGGATTATCACTGACACAACTGTGTTACTAGAAATGGTAGCAAGAAGAGTAGATCTTCAAACTGATAGCATACCTTTCAGGATTAAAAACAAGAACACAGTTCATCCAGAGATACAAATGGCTTAATACAAAACTCGTGCGCAAGAAAAGGACTCTTCTATAATAAGCCAGTCCCAATCTTTATATATGTAGCTGTGCAAACTTTTATAGACTTGATTATTGGAGGCCTTGGTGAAAGGAAAAATCTATGAATCACTCCGAAGAATCAAAAACTGGAATTCAGAATATTGAATTCAATGGTCTGATAATTAGAATACTCTTAATAAAAAATTGTTTTAAGAATAATTAAGACAAAATTGTATGACTTTCCAGCTTTGGTGGTGTTGGGCTGGTAGTCGTAGTATATAGCAATAGTCTAAATATATATATAGCTATCTATATAGATAAGATTTACTATAATATATATATATAACTACTCATTTGTAATAACATAACAGTTTCAATTAATAAAATTACAAATTAAGGCCATGGACCAATACAAGGAACAAGGTCAATGTATTGCAGAGCTAATAAGGACAAGAACAGTAAATATAACAGTAGACAAAAGCTTAAAATCAGCTGATCCTTATAAAGACCTGCTAACAGAATAGCAACATATGACAAACAGGCTGCAATCTACTCCCAAGAGAATTAAGAAAGTACTGTACAAGAGAGAAACAGAATCAACAACTCTAAAAATGATACCACAGTTCCACATAGATCCACTTTCAGAAACAATATATCTAATACACAGTAAATTAATCGGGTATCCAAGACTCATAGATCAGCTTTTAGCCATAGCAAAAGACTTGAATGAACTCAACAATCTACAGATTTACACAAATGATTCTTTTACCAGACATCCAGAGAGAGGCAAAATATGACTAGGCTAGATTATAATCACCAAAGTGAAAAAATAACTAACAGAATTTCAAGCAGAGACATACAATACACCTTTATCCACAAGAGTAGAACTAATGGCTATCATAATCACAATAAGCACCATTAGCATAAACAAAATAATTACTATTCTCATAGATAGTCAGGTAGCAGTCAACATATTAGGAGAACCTCTATCATATAGGAGATACCAAAGGAACACATATTAGTCAAACCGAATCCTCAGTAGTACTATCAAGGACCTAATAAAAATCAAAAGACTTACAATCAGTTGAACAAAAGTTAAGAGTTACTCTGACATCCTAAGCAACAAAAAGGTAGACTAGCTGGCTTCAACAAACCTAATAGACAAACCTAAATACACTATAACAATAAATATACAAATCTTCACATCAATAAATATACTTATCAGATGAAACCAAAAACAATATGACATTGAAATCAAGCCCCTAACAAGACAAATATTCAAGAATAAATGGGCAAGTAAATGATGAACACTATAAAGAAACCAGGATTGGCCGAACTAGAAGAAATCTAGAAAACTTTACTGGCCTCTAACTCTGGAACTCCTAATGCCAACAGTAATCACAGCAACATCAACCAATATGAGAGATCATACAGACCGATTGTTCAGAATTAAAACATGGATGAGAGAATTATCTATCATGAACAAACTAAATGAAAGACATCCTGACATTTATTTCAATGACAAATGCAAAATCTGCAAACAGCATAAAGAAACCAATGACCATATCTTTAATATAGCGCAACACAAACAAGACTTCAAGAAGAGTTTATATACTATAGGTCTTGATAGAGAAAAGCACAGCAAGATCTGAAGGCAAACAGATAGAACCAATCCAAATAAATAAAAAAGAACACGAATAATACAAGAACACAAGGAAAATATAAAAACAGGGCACAAAATTAAATGGAAGGATATAGTCAAGGAAGTCATAATATATGGTATGATACAAGTAGTAGAGACCATAACAAAAAATAGATCTAGAGCATTGAAAGCAATTTGAGGAGCAATATACAAGATTTGGCAAGCCAAATGAGAAGCTTGAAAACTCGGATGCAATATTACAATAGAATGGAAAAAAAGTCAAAACATAAATAAAAAACTTAAATACCAGAAAAAGCAAGTCAATGGTAAGACAAATAATCAGCGAACCATACCATAAAGTTCAGACTCACTAACAACACAGGCTATTAAAAGTTTTGAGGCTGATCTGGAATCAAAACAGGTCCAAATCGATCTTAAAAAACACCTAAAGGACAGATTTGGGGAACTATATATAGAACTAACAAATATTATAACAGAAAAAACTTTAAAAAACAGCTATTTTTCTTTTTTCTTCTTTTCTATCAATATTAGTACTAGTGGAGTCTTGATATGCTAGCACCTACTAAGGTGGACTGCAGCAAATCACAGAGTTTCTAGTAATAGAATACTAAGTCATAGTGTTTTTTTCCTTTCATAAATATATAGACTCACAATTAAATTTGTGTATATAAACCTGTATTAATGGATAAATAAAAACTCAATGATAGGACTTTACCAGTTAAAAAAAAAAAATATATATATACTGTATAACAAAATCTTTATTTCTTGTTACTTCCAGCTCTATAGGATAATACTTCATTTGTTACATAAAAAATATTTATTAAAAAAAAACTCTTTCCGCTGATCCACTATTTTTCTAAAAAATTTTTTTTTTTGGTAATTTTTTAAAGAAAAAGGATAACACAATCCAAGCTCAGCAAACACAGTAAAGAGAAACACAACTACATCACCCTACTTGGAGCAACACATAAAGCTCTATAAACAAATCACCAGGAAAAGAGTACATAATAATAATATTAGTACTTTATCCATCAACTTTTGAGGAAAAGGGAAAACAAAAGTAAAT
>CAJVPT010004466.1:0-13435 GCA_910592055.1 Acaulospora colombiana | reverse complement strand
TAGTCAGTTGGTAAGGATCTTGGTAAAGCATTTTTGAGCTGTTTCCAAGAGGACAATGGGTCTTGTATTGCTCAGATCATATTTCCAAGGCTTGGGTTTGGGAATGGGATAGATGTTACTACTTTTTCATTTCTTAAGTATTTGACCTGTGCTTAAAACTTTATTAAAAAGAAGACATAAAGTTCTTTTTCCTTTGATTCCTAAATGTTTGAGCATTTCGTAGTTGATGTATGAGGGGTCAGCAGCCTTGTTGTTTGAAAGAGATTGCAAAGTAGCTTTGAGCTCTTCTACTTTGATTTTTTCTGTTAAAGGTAAATACCATGTTGGGTCAATCCATTCTTTAAGTTGATATTCTTTTTTTCAGGAGGGATCTAGATTCTCGAAGTTGACATTTCTCTTTTTGAATACCCTTTTGTGATATTCTTCAACCTTGCTTCTGATTGTTTGAGAGTTAGTAGCAATATATTCTTTCCCTTCCTAATTTGTAGTTAGCACTCAATCTAATGTAATTCTTAGTTTTTTATAGTTTAAGATTGAGTCCAGCATTCACTTCTGGTTAGATCTAAGATCATTACATTTATTATTCAAAGCCTCCTTGATTTGATTTCTAATATAAAGACTTTCTTTTTTCTTGCATATCATTTTGAGGGTATGTTCTATTTAGTGATTTTTTTCAATTACTCTGAGATCTCATCTTGCAACTGGGGAGGTGCTAGTTTTTCATCAAGAGATTCATAAGTGCCTTGTAGATTCTGAATGACCTTCTCTATATTTTTCTTATCTTCTGTGGTCTTCATATCCCAGTTAACTTGGATTTTCTTTAGAAGAAAGTGGATCTTATTGGCTTTTCTGTATGCTTCAAAATCCTTTTTTGGGATTATTGATCCTATCTTGACTTCTTTTCTTTTACTAGGAGTGAAGAATACTCTTTTCTTTTTGAGGCACTTGTATGCACCCTTGATGATTATGGTTTCAAGTTCTTGCCAAGCCTTTTCGAGTTCTTGAGGGCTGTTTTCAGTTTCATGCCAGGAGGTCTATGCATCAATTTCTGGAAGCTTGCATTCTATCCAGAGTTTTAATTTCTCCCATTGTTCTATAGTAGAATTTGCTGGATCTGATATCTTTTACCTTTTGTTCTGCATTGTTCTTGAGTCTAGTTTTTAAGCAGATTATTTGTTGTTATTCTCATTAACAAAAGGACATGGTTATTACCCAGTAATGCCTTTATTGAAATATTTTTGAATTTATATGTATGATTTAGACTGATTTCTGATAGTATCCAGATATAGTCTATTCTGCTATATACTGAGTTGTTTGTCCATGTAAAGGTAATATTTCCTTCTTCTTCTCAAGAGTTTTGGACATATATATAGTTCTAGTCTTTTAGGAAGTTGAAAAAGCCTATCTTAGCTTTTCTGTATCTTGGGGTTGTTTTGTTAGTGGACGGGAATCGATCCACTATTGGATTGATAACTGCATTAAAATTATCTATGATTTTAACTTTAAAGTAATTCCTTTGCTTATCTAAAATTCTATTTTGAAGCAGCTGTTGTAGCCATCTACTTTCAGCTTTCCCAGATGGTAGATATACTTGATATATACAGAGTTTGCTTCTTGTTAATAGAAGTTAGTTTCTATTATATAGCCTTCTATTCTCTCAATTGATTCTAGCTTTTTCTCAATATTTTTGTTGATAAGAAATCCCACTTTGGACCCTCTGGGTCTTTCATTATTACAGCTATGGAAAAACTTATATATTTGCTGTAAGTTAAAAGTGAAATCTGCTGTTTCTTCTGTTAGCTTAGTTTCACAAATTCCTAGAATATCTATATCAAGTTCTTGTATAAGTTTATATAGTCTTTGTTAATTAAGACTAGTATTGATACCTCTAACATTATGTATTCCAATTGTAATAATATCATTTAATGTGGAGTTATCTATGGTATAGTTATTATATAATGTTTGTTCTTTATCTATTTTTCAATAGTGTTCTTTTTGATTGTATCAATAAAGTTGTCAAGTAGTGTGGTATGTGTTGTATTAGGGGAGGTTATATTAATATTTACTATTGTCTTAGTGATTGTACCTTTTTTTCCAGATGAGCTTGATTTCTCTTGTGAATTAGATTCTCTTCTAATATATCTTGATTGGACTAGTACTACTTTTAGGAACGGTTGTTCCATCACCTCCCTCTTACCCTATTTTGATTGCCTGTCTTTTCCTCAATTAAATTTATTCTATTGTTCAATTGCTTAAGATTGTCTAAGATCTGATGAATTGAATCTTGGTCACTTTCACTTTCAGGATAGAGGCTTTTAGATCTATTATGTATTCTTTGTCTATTGTAATAATTAATAGGTTCTCTGTTACTATCAGTAGCAAAGTGTTTAGGGATCTCTATTTTGTTGGCAGTAAGCTTGTTGCCTTGAAGATTGCTTCTCCCTTTTCTTCTATCAAGATATGTCCTTTTCTTGATCTCAATTTCTGATTCATTCTCTAGAATTGTATACCAGTTGGGCCTTATATTGTTTCTGATATCAGTTTGATCCATTTTTATACTATCAGTTTGTTATTTATTTAACTGTATAAATTTAGTATCAGATTCTTCTGCTTTATTGAAATCCTGTCTTTCTTGTGAACACTTTTGTTCTTGATTAAAGTATTCTTTTGCACTTCATGTAAGTTTGTGACCATGAATGCAAATATGATGTTTTAAGGCATTGTTAAGATCTTGTGTTGTTGGAAAGCAAATTACAGCATAGCCTCTTTGTTTGAGTGCATGAGGATTTCTAGGAATATAGCATGCTCTGGCCTTGATATGTTTAACTGCTCTTGCAATTAGTCCAGTAGTAGTATTGTATACTCCATATAGTCGCAAGGATTGTGTGTTGTGTTGTTTAATAATTTTGTTATTATTGGATTCATTTTAAGAAAAAATAGCTCTAATTGTTTCTGCTCTAATATGGATCATCCATTTTTCTTCAAGGTCAGTATATTGTTTGTGAGGAATGATACATGCCTTGATTCTGCATTATGACTGTGAATGGTTGTAAATATGGATATTTGTTGTTTGTTCATATTGGTTGAGAATTGCCTTGATTTCTTGACATGAATAATTATGATTGATATTAATCAAGGTAACCACCAATGATGATTCCTTTTCCTCCTATGTTTTCTAAAACACTTTTTTATTTGGTGGTTGGCTGGGGCTTGATCATTTATCTATTTCTAAGGGTATTATGGTAAAATTGTCTTCCTCCTTTTTATTGATTTTTTCAAGGCATCTTAATGCATTTTCTTCCTCTTTACAGTAGAATATTGTCCAGGCATTGCCATTGATAAATTCTTTTGTAAAGGGGTAAGAGTTTTTTGGTAGGCTTAATGTATTCTAGAAATATACTATTTGTTCAGTTTCAGTTTCTCTTGGAAGTCTTGAGGTAAATACACCCATTTTAAAATCTTCATTTTCCTTGATGTGATATGGATTAATACTGGATATTTTCCTATTTCTTGTTTTATATGTTTGCTGTTTAACAATATTATCCCCTCTAATTTTTTCATCGATGACTTCCATTTCAATTTTTCTTCTAGTTCTTTATCTCCCATTTCGATTTCAGTGACGATTGGAATTTCAATTGATATAATTACTTGAACTTCCATAGTCATTACCTTATCAGGTGAGTTGTTAATAAGAAGATCACTTCCAATTATTGACTGATTTGTTGGCAATGGTTGTAAGATATATTGTGTTTGTTTTGCCTGTTCTATCATATCCAGGTATTTGTCTTTTAAAAAGGGAGCTAGAAGATTTTTTTCTTTTCCTTGTCCTATAACCCATAAGTAAAGAATATGCTATCTAAGAACATTGGCTTTGATAAAGGTAGTGTGATCAATATCCAGAATTCTAGTGATGATACTATCAATAATCAAGTATCTAGTTGGACCTGAGATTGAATTTGTAATAGTTTCTTGAGTTAAAGTAATATTCAAGAAGATTTGTAAGGCCCATAACTTTTTTTGTTGATCATATTTGTCCATTAGATAGATTAAAATTTCAATAATATGTGCTTCTCTTTTCTTAGTGACCTGTAAGAGTTTATGTTTTCTCATGGATATGTTGATCATATGATATAAAAAGTTAGTTGCTATATACGGTATTGATATGTTTTATTAAATGCTGTTTTGGATAGTGCTAAATTATGTAATAGTTGTTTCTTGATTATTTGAGTAGTACTTGTTTGTTTGTTTTGTTTATTTATTCTTGTTTATATAAACAAGATATTGATCTATTGATCCACATGTTGCAGATTTGTTTATTCCTTATTATTATTTTGATAATATGAAAAAACCTTGTTATTTGTTATACCATGTTAATAATATTTATTTCACATGTATGTTGTGATAGTATTGTTGATATTGTTAATCAATCAATAGTAAACACGTGGGGTTATGAGTTGTTGATAATTTATTTGCATAAACACGTGGAGTTATAAGATTGTTGATAATTGATTTGTATAAATATGTAGAAAGTGTATTAATGTTGTTTATTTGACACGTTTTTGAGCTTGTTATGAAAAATATATGTGTCTGTATTTGTATAACATAATATTATTGAAATGCTGTTGTTGTGATGTGTATGCTTCTTTACTGTATAGTTAATGAAACTTGGATATTTCTCTAGGTTTTATGAGTATTTGGACTTGGACTGATTTATTGATTTGAGTTATTGCTTGTAAAGCTTCTCTTGATATCTAGAAAGATGTTAACCTGCACTGACCTAACTAGAAGCTTTGTGAGGTTAATGTTGGGCTTCCAAGAGCTTACTGTGATTCAGTCTTTCTTGTTGTTTTTCTCTTTCTAAAAGAAAAAATTTATATAATAGAAGTTAGTAATTTTTGTAAAACTTACCTTTTCTACACTTTATAAAGAGTTCTTGAACTTGTTTTTGTAAATTGTTTAGTTGTAAAGGTGGTTTTTCTTGTTTTTTGGCTGGTTTCTCTTGCTTCTCAAAAAATTATCAAAAAAGGAAATTTTCTAAAAAATTGGGGATTAGCAAAAAGAGTTTTACTTCTATCAAAGTTTATATATGCACTATATAATATTATTTTTCTAAATAAATTTAGGTTATATTAATAAAAAAATTCTTTTGTAAATAAAAAAAATATAAAATTAGATTAAAATAAGTAAAAAAATAAATAAATTGAAAAAAAAAGTAAAAAATTATAATTTGAAATAATAAATTTTGATTTAAGTATATCAAGGTAATGATTTTACTTATATATATATAAAAACTAAAGAAAAATTTAATATTAAATATTTGATTTCAACTTTTAAATCAGATAAAATAAATGTAATAGTATAAATATTTTTTCGTTATTATAGTTTAAATCCTTTGATATAAGTTTTTGATAATATGATAGCAAAAGATTATGTTAATATTTTAATATAGTTGAAAAAAAAAATTATATATTTCAAGATAATAATACAAGAATTTATATAACAAAATTAACTATATAATGGTTTTAGAGGAAATGGAATCAATAAGCTTTTTTAATCTTAAATAAGTCTTGATTAATTATATATAATATTTATAAAATAAGTTAGAACATCATATATATAGTCACATTCTATTATTAAAAAATAAATCAAAATTGTTTGATTTATTATAAAAAGAATGTTTTAATTTAAATGGCTTGATTTATATAAACCTTGTTAGAAGTATGAATTAATATGTTAATATTGTGAAAAAGCTCAAGAAGGCTCTACATAATATTAATTATTATAATATTAATAATAATTTTGATAAATTTTTTTCAGGAAATGTACACTTATCTAACAAAAGTATCTGACCACATGTTGATTATCACGATTTTTAAAATTCAAATTTGATTTTGTTTTTATTTTTATTTTTATTTTTTTTTAAACACTGGCTTATCCTGCACCTCTCCAGTTATATTATTAATAGAAAATCATATTTAGGAACAATTAGGATGAATATTTCTCTATACTGTCTGAGGATTTACAGATCATTAGAGAGACAATAGTACAAAAAGCTATCTATTTATAATACTCGATCTAAGTCTACCCTAACCACGATAAAAAAAATACATGACTGCCTAGTGTAAATACTCTCTTCTAATACCAAAGAGGGAATTGATCAAATATACTCGAAGGTGTATTGCTGGTTGCCTACTACTATTAGTTTGATACTATTTAGAATTTTAATCCACCAATCGGCTTGTTGCCACCATTAGAGGGGCCTAACCTGCCAGAACTTGCCCAAGATACTCAACACCATCCAGTGCTAAGGGTTACTTGTACTAGTCGAGGACCAGTCAGTGTGAAAAAAGTAGAAGTAAAGAAAAAGAAGAAAAACAAGAGGAAAGGTTAAAAAAAAAAAATTTTACAAGAAAATAAAATAAGGGAAGAAATGAAGAGACACCTAACAATTATCCATCCACTCAACTTTGCCTCTAAAGGTACTCAATCTATAGCCTTGACACTTTTGGAGTTAATGAGAAAGAGGAGATCACAGTCCATGTGATGTTTATCTATTTGTATCTAATTAAAGACTTATGATAAATCTAAGGTTCTTATGGAGCTTAGGAAATGTATTCACGTCCCATGTTATGTATATCCTTGTTTACTTTTTTGCTAATCATGAAGCAACCAATCCCAATTTTCAGCCAATCAATCTATCCAAAATCCAGTGTAACAGAAAATTCAAGGTCAAGTTGGGGTAGACAAAATTTTCCAAAATACTAAGAAAAACTGTTGCATGCTAGGAGAGAAGTCATTTTTGCCTGTGGTATTGTGTCAGTTTCCTGGACTGGCATGAAGTTATTGACCTACACTTCTTTCTAGACTTTGAAACCTCCATAGAAAAGAAAGTGAGAGTGTTTTTTCATCTGGTTTCTTCTTCCTAGAAAAGCTTTCTTACCATTAACTTCTTAGGTAGAGGGTTTTTGAAGAGGAAAGATAAACAAGAAGGATAAATTATAACTACTGCTAACCGAAGCAGATGTTTTTAAGAAAAGTTATAAAGTTTTGTTACTCCCAAAACATAAAGTTTTGGGGAACGCTTCTTTGAAAGTAATGGTCAGGGATCTATGGAAAAGAGTTTTTTGGTTATAGATAGTTTTTATGTGATTTTGTTTTTATTATTATTAAAGAATTTACTAAATAACTTTTAATAAAATTTATACTAATATGTTTATAAAAATCTGAATTTTTTATTAATACTATTAATATTTTATTGGATTTTTACTACAATCTATTATAGCCTGAATTCTTTTTAACATACTTTCTATTAAATTTTTTAAATTTTCTAATTCAATTTGATTCCATTTTTCTTCTAAAATAATCATTAATTCTGCAAGATTTTTTGGATAGGAATTATGTTTATGAATTCTTTTTTCTAAAATATTCCATAAATACTTAATTGGATTAAAATCTGGTGATTGTGTAGGCTAAGAAATATTTGTTATTGAATTATTTTCTAATTATTATTTAATTATTTTTGCCTGATAAACTAGAGTATTATCATCTTGAAAAATATATTTTAAATTATTATTATTTATTTCATTAATAAATTATAAATGATTATTTTCTAAGACTTCAATATATATTGATCGTGTAATTTTACTAGAAACTTGAATCAAAGGTTCAATCTTATTTTTTGTAAAACATCCACTTATCATTATATCTTGATTTCTTGATTTTACTGTTAAAATTAGATAACTTATATCATATTTTTCATGTGAACATCACCAAACCCAATGATGTGAGTTATTTTGAAATAATAAAAAGTGAGATTTATCATTTTAGATTACTGTATTCCATTCTAAATCCTAATTTTTTCTTGTATAACATCATTTTAATCTTTTTTTACAATTTTCTTCAGATACTAAAGGTTTTCTTTTTTCAACTTGACCATAAAATCCTTCATTATGCAAAATATGTTGAATAGTATGAGAGCTTATTGAGATTGTTAATGATTGACTAAATTTTTCTATTATTTTATTTAAAGATTGTTGTCGATCTTCTTTTATAATTTTTACAAGATGTCTAATGTCTCTTTCTGTCAATTTAAATGGTCTACCAGACCTATAAATGATATTAGTTTATTGATTTGTCTTATATCTTTCAATAATTTCATGAATAGTTGTTTTTGGATGATTAAGAATATCTTTAATATTGCATTCACTGTGATCACCTTTCCATAGGCCAATAATTTTGCCACGCTCAAAATCAGTAAGTTCACGAATTTTAGGCATTAATTTTTTTTTTATTTTCGAATAAAGGAAGTTTGTGACTACACAGGAAAAAAATTTTGATGCATTTTTATGCATTAGATTTCAAGTTATTTTATGGATAAAGTTTGGTTCTTAGAGTAGTGATCTTCATGTGGTCGGATACTTTTGTCAGGTGAGTGTAGCATATCTAAAATAGAAATGTTATATTTTTTTTTGATTTACAGTAATTGATTTTCAGCATTCTAGTTTTTTTTTTATTATGCGAAAGGTTAAAGCAGTTTCTGATTTTATTTTAAACAATTATGATAAATTACAAAATCTTACATCGAAGTCATTAGTAGTTGGTATAAGTGGACCGCAAGGATGTGGTCAGTAGCCTTATCATGCTTCAACTTGATTTTCACGTTTTCATTTATTAACCCACTATGTCTTGAACGTACAGGAAAAACAACAATAGTTGGTCAAATAGCACAATATTTAAAGGTTTCTCGCAACTTATCTACTGTCTGTTGTTCTATTGACGATTTTTATCTTACTTTCAAAGAACAAATGCAACTTTCGCTGCAAAATCCTGGCAACAAGCTTTTAGAATACCGGGGAGAACCTGGTACCCATGATATATTACTAGGTGCCAACACATTGCAAGATTTGTGCGTGGTCCAAGAATCTTATAATCATTTTCGGAATAGACCCGAATATGAAATTGACATGGATAATTTTAGTGATCTTAATAGAGTATCGATTCCTTCATACAAAAAATCATTAAATCACGGTCGAGGAGATCGTGCTGAGAGGGAAAGTTGGATTGATGTGAAGCCGCCATTTGATATTATTCTTTTTGAAGGATGGTTGCTTGGATTTAAACATCTATGTAAAAACCAACTTGAACAAGCATATAGCAGGGCATTAGTAACGCCATCATTATTCACGATGGCATCTCATCCTCTTTCGCATCTTGAAGCAATTAATGAAAATTTGAAAAAATATGAAAAAGAATGGTACCCATTTCTTGATTTGTTTGTTCATATTGACGCAGAAGACATTAATGATGTTTATCAATGGAGATTGGAACAGGAACTAAATAGGATTAATCTAGGAGAACCTGGGATGACCAAGGAACAAGTTCATGATTTTGTAGATAGATATATGCCCGCTTATGAACTTTATCTACCTAGATTGCGCAAAGAGAACTTCTTTTGTGATATTATTGAACAGGACGATGAGAATAGATGTAAGAATAATAATGATGGAACGAAAATTAGTAAATGTTTAAATCATGAACAACATTATGGAAGACACTTGAAACTTATATTCAATAGTAATAGAGATTTGCTGAGTAAGATTATAACGTGAAGGCGTACCGTTTAAAGCTTTTTTAGCATAGTTATTAACGCGATTCTATTGGAAATTTAAAAGGTATTTAATTGGTAACAAACTAAAAAGCGAAATATATTTTTGACGAATTGTTCATTTGTATAATCAGTCTTAAAACAAAATCAAAAAAATGAAATTAATAATG
The DNA here is from genome assembly GCA_910592055.1 of Acaulospora colombiana. Lineage (NCBI taxonomy): Eukaryota > Fungi > Glomeromycota > Glomeromycetes > Diversisporales > Acaulosporaceae > Acaulospora > Acaulospora colombiana. The sequence continues at coordinate 3,661 of CAJVPT010004466.1, read as the reverse complement.
GTTAATTACGATATAAAACATAAATTGAATTAATTGTCATATTCAATCCTTTTTTTTTGTAATAATCTATTATGTCAGGCTGGAAGCATGTATTTATTAAGTCAATATACACTGCCGGTCATAAGTAACCGATCCGGCATATATTTTTTTTTTATTTAATAATGTCCCCCCAAAATTTCAGGGATTAAGAGTAACACGAATCCTGATCACTCTTATATTTTCGGGTTTGTGTGACTTCTAATTCTAGCGTTAGATAATCGCCAAATATTACACTAAAATTATGGCTCTTCCACTTCATAAGCGATACGAAATTGTGTTTTTATATGAACACCCGAGGATACAAAATCTGAGATTTTCAGAAATAGCAGCTTATATTGGTTGCTCTAAGTCTATGGTTATTTACTGGGTTCAAAGATGGTGGATTTCAAAAGATCTGTCTGATAAGTAAATTGTTAAGATGGTGAAGACAAATCACAATATAACAAGTTCTGAAATACAAGGAATTATGGAGAGAAATGGTGTAAGTATTAGTGCAAGAACTATTAGACGACATATTGGTGAAGCTGGGGACAAGTATATAAACAAAATTTTAAAACCTTTTCTTACTAACAATCACCAAAATCAATGGTTCCAGTGGACAAAGAGACATATAAATTTCAATTGAAATTCAGTTATTTTTTCAGATATGAGTACCTTTCAACTATTCCCATCACAAAAAAAAGTTTAGCAGTTCAAAGGGAAAAAAAAATATACTGTACTGTTAAGCACTCATCAAAGGTTTATATATAGGATGTTTTTTGGCTTTGGGATTTGGGAGGTTAGTATACTTCTAGTAGAATCTTAATTCAAATTTTATGGTTAAAATATATAAAAGGAGTCTTTTATCTTCTTCTGTCAAATTTTTTGATACAGGTAACTTAGAATAGTTCCTGCAAGAAGATAATGATTCAAAGCACCGGTTAAAAATCACAAAAAATTGGAATGAGAAAAAGGATATTAAGGTACTTCTATAGCCATCAATGTCACCTGACCAAAACCTTATAAAAAATATGTGACAAGTAATGAAATTAAATATTTCAAAAAAAAAATTCAGTCAATAGAACAGTTAAAAATATTAATTAGAAAGAATAGAAACAATTCTCATCTGAATTTGCAACTAAATTGGCAAGCAATATGCATTGCCGTATAGAAGCTTTAATAGAATTCAAGGGGAACTATACGATATATTGAGAATCAATATTAGTGGTGAAGTTTTTTTTAAAAAAATTTTTTTTTAAATTGACTTACCGGTTTAAGAAATAAAAGGGGTCAGTTACTTATAACCAGCAGTGTAGAATCTAAATAACTTACACAGCTAGGTATACCTATGAAATCTTCCAAGACAATTCAAATAAAATCTATTGAACAAAGTTCTTGTTCATAAATTATCTCTTTGTGATAATTAATGAAATTTATTGAAATAATTTTATTCTTTATATAAGGAAATTTGACTCAAAGAACTCCATTTTTTAAGGAAAAAAAAGTATAATAAAATATTTTCTAATACTATTTAATAACCAGGATCTTTATTCTATTACTATTTTTACATATTTATTTATAATTATTTCTTTGATATTCTTATTGATACTTAATTAGCATAAATCACTTTATCAAATATAGTACATGATATAATTTACTATAGATCAAGTAGTCCAGAAGGTCTAGAAGGTTCAAGTGACTCAAGTAATCCATTTTGCAAATATATATGCAATTTTAATTTGCTTAAAAGTAGAATAGATTTAATAATAATTTCACTTGACTTTAAAAGTTTATAGTTAATTTTACTTGACTTTTTGAGAAATTGGATATCTTCTTTTGATTTTAGGACTAAAGAAATTGTTTTGGTTTTCTGGATTTATTAATAAACTTGGATTCTGAGTGAATCATATTTCATATAAAATACTGTGTGACACTGTTTAAAGAATTCTTGATAAATCTATTCTTTATTATTTTTTTAATTATTATAAATAGCTTCTTTAATTCCTTTATTAAAAATTAATAATTTTATTAATTTAAAATAAATTGATCTGTGGATCCATAGCACAGTAGTAATGCTCCCAGGTTATAATCACTAGATCCAAAGTTTAATACCACATGAGGATCAAGTGAAAATAAGTCACAAGATAATATAAAGATTTTATCTATCTCATAATAATAATCTAGTAACATGAGAATAACAATAAAACAAGAATCGATGTGTCAATAATACAGGGATTAATATTTCATAAAAGATCAAGATTACAAGATTCTGATTTATTTGTATTAATAAGACACAAGATTGTTTGATAAGGAAAAGAACCTATCTATTGGTGTAACTGTAAACTAACTGATATTTCTAATATAGTATCTGGTCTATATATAGATTGTGATCAGGTTATAATCTAAAATCAAATAGGATTATTATTGACACAATCACATTATCAATAAAAATGATAATAAGAAGAGTAAATCCCTCAAACTGATAGCATGCTTCTCAGAACTTACTCTTATATATGTGGGTTATACTGGTTTTTATAGACTTGATTATCAAGAGGCCTTTGTGAAAAGAGAAATTCACAAACCACTCTGAAGAATTAAAAACTGGAATCTAGAATACTTAATTCAATAACCTAATAACAAAAATATTCTTAATAAAAAATTGTTTTAGGAATAATTAAGATAAAATTATACAATCTTTTAGTTTTGAAGTTGGGCTGATAATAGTTATATATAACATTAGTTAAATATATACAGTATATAGCTATTCATATAAATAGGTTTACTATAATATATATATATAATTACTCATTTGTAATAATCAAATAGTTATGATTAATAAAATTACAAATTAAGGTTATGAATAACAAAAACAGCTTTGAAGACTACAGCAGCATGCTTTTGATAAGAAAAGAGAAAAATTTGGAAACTGATATGTAACTTGATTATGGAATGTGAGAAAATCTAAGGAATTTTATCAAAAAAGAAGCATAAATATACAAGAAACACGAAGAAGATTACAAGTATAAAAGAATAACAGAGTAGAATTACACAAGAAACCAATGAACACTTGTATATAAAAGTAACCAACCATTGTATGAATAGTATTTTACAGAACAGATACTCATCTAATTTACTATTTTCTTTAAATATCAGTGTTAGTGAAATCATAATACATTAATATTTATCATTAGGGTGAACTGTAACAAGTTGCAGAGTTCGTCAAGATATTGAGCCAATAGTTTTTTTCCTATAATAAATGTATTTTTCTTGCAATTCAATTTGTATATAAAAGAAGACACTAATAATTAAATAAAAACCAGATAATATGACTTTACCAGCTATAATAAAAAAAAATTGATTTAAAATAAAATTAAATCAAAATATAGTAATTTTAAAGTCTTTATATTGATCTATAAATAAAAAAAATTTTTTTAATTTCAATTACTAGTTGTTAAGAATTTGGATTTTTAATTTTAAGTATATATAATATATAAATCAAAATACAAGATAGAATCTAAAATATAGATAATAGTTATATATGACTTTTAATCCAACTATTTTCCTTCTTTTTTTTTTTTTTTTTTTTTTTTTTTTTTTTTTAAATTAACCCTCTGTCAGGTTAGTTAGGTGTGCTTTATTAAAC
>CAJVPT010004465.1:0-13436 GCA_910592055.1 Acaulospora colombiana | reverse complement strand
ACAAGGTTTTATCAATACATACAGAGAATACAACCTATCAAGAAAAGAATTTACTTGGCAAAACAAATGAAACAAAAATAGAATAGATCAAATACGGATCCTTCCATCCCTCATATGGCAATCAAGAGAAGCATATATCTCACATGAAATCAAAGACATCACAGGTAGTGATTACTCAGGTTCAATTGCTGAAATAGAAGACTGGCAATTGGACAAAGTCCCCTTCAAAGCAAAACATATACCAAATCACAAATTCAATTAAAGCCATATCTTATTAGCAGCATGGGAAAAATTTGCAAACCAGATTGATAAATGGAACAAATTCAAACATATTCTCCAAAAATCAGCTAAATCACATATAATAAAAATCAAATCACACCGCAAAACCTGCAATCTCAAAACTGACCAAAATTATCTCAAAACCATTGTTCAACTACAACAACTCCAACACAAACTCACTATACAAACTTCAATCAATATTGACTTAATACTTACAACAACAAAAACATTATCAACTGAACTATATGAAGAGCTTCAACTGGTACTTCTGCCAACTAATACAAATCTAGACCTAACAACATGGAAAATAATAATCAAAAACTTCACAACCAAGTTTAAAACAGTCACAAGAATCCTTACAAACATACGTAAAAAGCAAACAATCAAACAATTTAGTTTCAAACAACAAGTAATGCTGGAAAATCAATAGAAGTCGATGATAAATAGCATCTTAAACAGACCTACAAGATCTATAATCTTAGATAGAATTATTATCTCTGATAATAACAATATAAATATCATCACTGATCCATTAGAAATTAAAGTCAAAGCTAGAGAACACTTTGAACAATGGATCCCAAAAAGAAATATACAAAACAATCTCAACATAACAAGATCTATAATATTATTGAATACTAGACGTAAAATTTTCACCAAAATAATCACTGATAGACTATCCAAATGCTTTATGAATGCTCCCATCCTATTAGATCTGAACTGGGCAGGTCTACCAGGAAATAGCACATGAGATCCCATTCATATCTTAAACTGCATTACAGAAGATGAAAAGATAACAATAAACAGGCCTGGATACTCAGTCAAGACATGTCCAAAGCATATGACTCTGTTAACATTCATATGCTTAACTTAGCACTAAAACATATTAAGCTTCCACAACCCATGATCAACATAATTTCAGCAATCTTTTAAAACAGAACCAATGCAGTTACCACATGTCACGGCCTCATACAAGAAATAATGTCATAAATGAAATAGATCAAGAGAACTCCATCTCTCCTCTCCTCTGGTGAATATTTTATGATCCTCTCTTATATACCATAAACAATAACTTCAAAGGATACACTATCAAAACACCACATTTAATATTAGTAAAAAATCAACTACATATCTTATCTGTAAACATTCCAGTCAGCGCTTACATGGATGATACTACATGGATAACAGAAACTCGATCTGAGCTACAAATGATCATAAATATTGCACAACAATTTTACACAATCAATAATATAGCAGTGAATCCACATAAATCCTTTCTTCTTATAATTAATGGCAAAAACTCAGACAAAGAACAAAGGGTACAAATGCAAAATCAACATATTCTAGGCTGTAAAGGCAACATTCCAGTCAGAATTTTAGGTATTTAGTATGACAACAAGGTCTCCAAATGATATCAAAAGCAACTAATCCAATACAAAGTCATACAAACTAGAGCACTTATAGGCAGCAAATAAGTGACTGATAAACAAATGTGATATATCATCAACCATGTCCTCTTTCCTAGCATTGAATACCTCCTAAATAATATAGTCCTATCAGAAAACACCTGCAATACATTAATGAGCAAACTCACCAGCACCTTTAAACATAAACTTGGCTTTGCCAATACAATTCCAACAATGCAATTTTTAATACCTTTGAATATAATCTTTTTCATTTATGGGATCGACAAACACAACTATATGTCACAAATTGGATCCAGAGAATCAATAAACAAAATATCACAGGCACTTTAGCAAAACACAGACTTCAACATCTACAAAATAAATTTTGATCTACCAATTCTATCCTTACCCACCTAATGAAGCCAATATGTAAACCAGAAAGCAACCTAACACACGACATTTTCTGGCTTTTGTGTAAACATGAATTTAGCTTTCAACTTCATCACAATAACAATCAAATTTCCACATTTCAAAAAATTGACACAACAATCGAAGATTTCATCACCCTCCATTTTTACAATAAATATCGAACTCAACTGACAAAACATAACTTAATGTTTACTGGGCAACTCTTAAATGCACAAAGAACACACCTTCTACAATGGTGCCAGCTTATTGGATACAAAAAAAAATCACTACCAGGAAAAATACCCAACTGGTTTCTAGAACTACAAAACCTTCTCAAAAATTCAACCATTACTATGCTATATCTCAATCCAAACACAACCAACATCTTTCTACAAAGTATCCCAGTGACAAACACAATCACCATAAAATCCCACTGGGTAGCTACAATAAAAAACGATCAAATACTTATTGACAAGAAACTAAGAAACAATCCAGACAAAACAATATGATATCAACACTATATTTTACAAAATAATGAATCTCCTTTGTTCAGATGTCCAGGATGTGATATAAAAAAACACACAACACACTCAAGTACATACTGTATATCTTCTTCTCCAAACCACAAAACACAATTATAATTTCAACAAACTTCAGTACCACATCTGTCTCACACCCTGAAAACCCCTCACAGTTACATATTAGAAAAACACGAATGTCCCCTGACTCAATACATATAGCACTCAATCACCTAACCACCTTTCCACTGGAAGAATCAATACTTGTCTCCCATATAATCATACAAGATAATGATATTATACAAAGTCATATTCAACAGCATTTCAAAGGAGAACCAAGAATATTAAACAAACTGATACATATTGCTACCTCTATAACGGGCAATTCTTTTCAGATTTATACAGATGGATTCAAATTAGATTGGAATAATATACCACACATGGGCATAGGATGGATCATTATTACACCTGCACAACAAAAGTTCCAATTACAAGTACAAATAAACAAACACCCATCATCTACTAGGGCAGAGATTATGGCAATCTATACTGCATTAGTAACAATACCCACTCAATTCTCCATAGACCTTTACACTGACAGTCAAGCAGCAATATCCTGCATTAATCAATTTCTCAAACAAAAACCTGACCAAGTAATTCGTAAACACAAAAACTATAAATTACTACTAGGCATTCAATACATATGCAAATCCAAAAACATTAACATTCCCCTGCATAAAGTCCCTGTACATACAGGAATCAAATACAATAAATTAGCAGACCAGTTGACCAAAATCGACCCCTTCAACAATGGCATGGCTCCCAAAACTTTACAAATTGAAACATTAACATCCAACACCTCAAACATTACAATAATCCCAGCATAAAACAAAGATATAATAGACATTCCTGCCAAAACAATATATCAAAAACTCTTACAAGCCAAAAGTTTAGCACAATGGAGAGTTCTAAACAGGACCCTTACAGACTTTACAGGTCAATACAAATATATCAACTGGGCAGCAACTTTCAACAATTTACATCCCTCTAAAATTAATAATAACAAGAAATTAATTAAAGACCAATAAATCAGGAAATTTTCAATTAACTTATAGAATAATGAATTACCTATCAAAATTAAACTATATGCAAGAAAATCTACACTTTACACAGATAATCTCTACCCTCGATACAATCTAATAGAATATAATTATCCCCCTTTTCTCTATAACACTACATCACAAGATCTTATTACACATGCAAATGAAATTGCAATTAACACATGTAAAGAATATATTCGTTCAGCAATGAAGAGCAATTATACACAAATAATCAAACAACAAATGTTCTTAAAAACACCATCTGAACTCAAACTTTTCATCAAAGGAGTACTATTCAAGTCCTTAATATCAGCCATACAAGATTACAACAGATTCCTCCAGCACACAGAAATGTATCCAATAACTAACATATAAATAGAAAGAACTGCTCTACCACAAATGGCTGAACCAGTGCTATATCTTTCAACAATGGAAACAAACAATAGGAATCAACAAACAAACTGAAAAACAATACAAATACGCAAAGAAAGTCTAGCAAAATAGCAGATGGATCAATGAATAAGCCATCAAAGACAGTTACATTACTACAACTAACAAATATCTGAACAATTTTATAAAATCTAATGCCCCTATTTTCTCTTTGTTTGATTTAGAAATTAGTGCTAGCTTTGCCTTGGCAGGTTAGTTTCTCCCTTGGTCTGGAGTGACAACAAGCCATCTGATAGACTATAGTCTTAGAAAGTTTAGTAGCATAAATGATATTTAGAATATTTTCTGTCTTTTTTTGTAATCCCTACAATATGTATTGCAAATTACTTTATCAAAGCTAATAAAAAAGGCTAAGTCAGCAAAAAAAAAAAAAAAAAAAGTAAGCTATTTATTTAAAAAACACTATGCATAATAGATTCTATACTGATCTGAACAATTCAAATACTTTAAAAACTATATACTAAATATAAACTAATATATATAGAAGTTATCAAAAATTAAAAACTCTTTTCTGCAAATCCTTTTTTTCTAAAAAATTTTCTTTTTTGATAATTTTGGGAAAAAAGAAAGAATGTGAATGGAAGAGATGAGTTCTCATCGAGAATCCAGAAAACAATATACCTCGGAACAACTCAATACAATGAAAATCTTTTGGCAAAGAGTTACATGAAAAATACATGCACAAAAACAAACACGGATAACATGAAGGAAAACACAAAAAACAAAGAAAAAGTAGCTGCAAGAAAAAAAATGAACCCGTAAAACAACTAAGAACTTATAATACTGCATAACAAAACACTACCCAAGATCCCAACAATACCAAGAGAACAAAAACCACTGTTGACAACACTCTCTGGAGTGAACAAGTTGAAAACAAACTTTCAACTAACATATCTAAAACAGCCACTTCATCACTTCCAAGAAGCATAGAAAACAATCCCAATGACCAACATATAGCCCCCAACCAGCAAGAATACCTTGAAGAAGTAAATACAGAGATGGAAATCGAAAATGAAACAGTAGGAAGCTCATCTCAAAACACCATTTCACATGAAGAGGAATAGCAAATTATATCAAACCATAGAATCAAAACCAACCAGTACAGTAGATTCTACTCTAAATTCCCACTCGACAGGAAAACCAAATTTGATAGAGAAAGAGCCAAAACAGGAATCAATGCAAGTGAAATCCTAGGAAGAACTACAAGTCAAAAGATCTCCTTCTTGATAGAAGCTTAAACTCCATGATAGGTCTAATGTCAGTCTTTAATGAACAGAAAGGAGAAAATGAGCACATCATTGCCATTTTTGATAACAAACAGACTGCAGATGAGGCATGCAATCTTATTTTATCTGATACAAACAATATGCACTTGGAACACATGCAAATTACAACTCCTTTTCAAAAAAAGGAAAATAGTATCATCATATAGGACATTCCCTTAGATATCAAGTTTATTGAAGTGTGACAAACTTTTGCCAAATATGTGAAGACCACCAACATCACAATGCCAACCCAACAGATATGGCAGATCACTACAATCATTTATAAAAATCAAGAAAATAAACAGTCAATCCTTAACAAATGGAGTATACTATTAAGATCGGACTTAGTCAGGATTTTTAATGCACTATGGAATGTGGACAGATAAAAGAAAGAGGTGCAATAGCAGCCAAACTCACTAACCTTTCATCCAATACTACAGCCTTTGACTTAAGACATATCTGTGAACAAACCAAAGCCAAGACATGCCATATTCCTAGATATCTCTACTATAGAAGGAAATGATTTACTGTGATAAGTTTTGACAGTGAAGAAACAAAAGATACAGTGACAGATAGGAACTTTTACCTGGGAGAGACTATCATTAAATAAAAACCTATTGACACCAAACTATGTAGTATTTGTATCAGTGCTGAACATTTGTAGCAAGCTGCCCATCATAGAGAGATGAATCCAATAAAACCAATACCACTCATAACAGGCCAAACACTTTGGCAAGCTATATACTAAATACAAACCAATACACACTGAAGCAATTAGAGCCATTACTAGAAACAAACAGTCCAACAAGAGACCCAATCAGGCTCATACGCAGCAGCCGCAAGACAAGGACAAAAACAAAAAGAAGAGAATGAACAAATCAATGTATCCATAGAAACAAATACCATGAAAGAAGTTCTTAACATCCTCAAGACACCTTAGATAAGAGATTAGAGAAATTAATGAAGAAATCGCTAACTTAGACAAATGAATTATCAACCTAGAAAGCTATAGTGAAGAATATATAGACAAATGAAGGAAGACCAGGCCTTTCATCAGGATGCAAACAGTATAACAGAGAATTTAGAAGAAACTTCTGAAAACTTGCAAGACATCTAATTGCAACAATAGCAAATTCATTCAACAATGAATCGCTTGGACCAAAATATGGACAAAATGTGTAATGTCCTTATCCATACTCTAAATATGAACACATCCCCAATCTCTCACTTAACTATCAATAATAGAGGACCCTACAATTGTAAACAATCATAATACTATCACCCCAACAATATGTAGAAAAGAAAAAAGAAAAAATGATAACACTGTAACAGCAAACATGACTCTACTTAATATAAACTTTCTATTTCACATGAATACCCCCCTTCACATCACAACAAATAACACATAGACAATAACTACCTATAATATTCAGGGCCTAGTTGACAAACACAAAAGAAAAACATGGTTCAAATAGTGTGCCACAATAAAATGTGATATAATAGTCATAATAAAAACCAATGAAAACCATTAAAAATCTAAACACTAGATATATTTACTATATTACATACTATGATTTCACAATGATAAACAAATGATCAGACAAGGTCTGAACCTCATGCTCATCAAAGAAAAAGCTAGACATATATTAAATCACAATTTATAGCAAGGAAGACTCATCCATGCTGATCTAATCTTACCAAAGAAACAAAACTCAGAATCATAGGAGTTTACTTTCATGCAGACCACAGTGACAAGAGATGACTAAAAACTTTAAACAGACTAAGACAATGGGTCTGAGAAGCAATACAAAACAATTGGCACCTCTTAGTGCTAGGGGACCTCAATGGCATATCAAACCTAGCATGGGACAAAACTGGTGTTGGAAATCGTAGCACATCAACCAGATTTTCCAGTTCTCAAATAGAGATACTCACTGACCATGAATTAAAAAATATCTATAGATACTATAACCTTACAAAGAGAGAGTACACATGGAACCACAACAACAGCAGTAGTAGAATCGACCAAATTTGGATAAATACCCTTTTCTCCTGGATAGTAGAAAAGTATATATCAGTAAAGCCCTAAACCCTCTAATTCATAGTGACCACAGATCAGCAACCACGGAAATAGAAGTATGGTGACTCAACTCACCTCAAGGCAATACTCATCACAAGCCCAACCACAGATACAACTGGCAGCTGACAAACAGTGAACAATGGAAAAAGTTTAGCAGAGAAGTAAAGGAAGTGCTCAATAAACAAGGCAATAAATTAGCAACAATCGATAAACAGTGGAACACCATATGCAATTACATTCTCAAGGTTGCCAAACTATACATTCTCAAAAGAAAATCACACTGAAGGAAAAGAATACATGAATATGAGTGGCAAACAAATAACCCCTTGATAATACTGCAGTCCTTTCGCAATAAGTTAAAAACAATACAAAAAGTCAACAAACCCTTACTTAAAGTACTAAAATTTCCTCAAGCAATAGATACAGAAGTCTAACAACAGTTACTTAGCATACAAAAATAGCACCCTAATGACTTCATTTCACAATGGATCACCTATCTATAGAAAATAATACAAGAACACAAAGTTATCGTCCAGGCTATAACCCACAGAAAACAAAACCAAGCAATCAAATAGAGAATAGCAACTAAACAATTGTTCCTGGCAACCAATAAAAGAGTAATAATAAACAGCATCATGGACAAACCTAACAGGGCCATCATCCTAGACAAACTAATCATTGAGGAAGAGGAAATCAACATAATAACAGAAAAAGAAGAAATCAAAAACAGGGTTAGAAAACACTTTCAATAATGGACACCTGCTAGAAACATCAAACAACTAATAGAATATCTAGCATGGGAATAAGAATACTCACCCAAAGGCTTTATCACCCCAAATGGTACTGCTCAACTACCACAGAAATATCGAAAGAAGAACTAAGGAAAGCAATTGGAGATAAAAGTAACAAATCAGCACTAGGAAGAAATCAAATTCTATATCTAGTCTTCAAAAAACTTGGTGAAAAGGTCTTAAAAGAAATAAGAAATATTTTCAACTGCATTATCAAGGAAGGCACAACTTCTGTAGAATAGAGCAAAGGTGGCATTTATCCTATACCCAAATCCAAAGATTGACAAAACAACTTGGATATCATAAGACCCACCACCTTTTTAGATGCTGGGAGAAAAATCTTCATCAAAATCATTACTGACAGAATAGCCTAGTATTTAAAAGAATATACAATTCTATCAGAACTAAACTGGACAGCTCTCCCAGGAAATAGTACACAAGAATTCATTTATATTATCAACACTATCATAAAACATGCTAAAGAAACCAAAAAACAAGTCTGGATTCTCAGTCAAGATATGTCAAAAGCCTTCAACTCTGTAAACCTGAAAATGCTTATCAAAGCTCTCAACCAAATCGAGATCTCAACTCCAATAATAAACATACTTCTAAATATTCTCAACCAAAGACAGAATATTGTACTGACATGTCATGGACCCACAGAGGAATATGAGGTCAAAGATGGTATTAACTAGGGTGACGCAATCTCTCCCTCTTATGGTGCATCTTCTATAACCCCCTAATCTCCCATATTGCCAAAATCTTTTCCGGCTACATCATCACCACCAAAAATTGTAGAAAAATCAAAGAAGAATGGCTACAAAAAAAAATGTACACAGCTGTCAGTGCATACATGAATGACAATACATGGATCACTGATAACAAAAAGGAAATGCAACAAATAATAGAAAAAGCTGAGGAATTCTACTATCTAAATGACATAAAAATCAATCTCCAGAAGTCCTACCTACTCATTATAAATGGACATGATAGTGATTTTAATCAAGGCATAACAATGGAAAACTACACAATACATGGTTGCCCCCCAGGAATACCAGTTAGGATTCTGGAGTATGGTATAACAGTTTAGGTAGAAAGAATTACTAAAAACCCCAATTCAACAGAAATTCAGGAAATCCAAATCCCTGCTAGGAATAAAAAATCTGATTAACAAGCAGATGCAATATATAATCAACCATGTACTAATTCCTAGTATAAAATACTTATGCAATAACATGATACTCTCGGAAAAAGCATGCAACCTACTTATGAGAAGTATTACATCTATCTTCAAACACAAGCTAGGTCTAGCCAGAACATCCCCTAACAATATACTCTTCAACAAACATGAATACAACATTATATATCTTTGGAACAGAAAACTCCTCCTACACTCCATCAATTGATGCAATAAAATCAATAAATAGAACAAGGCAGGTAACATAACAAGGGCTAGACTACAATCTATTCAAACCAACTTTTGATCAACACAATTCATCCTAAACAAATTAGAACATTCACTAATGAATCTAGAAAAGAACCTCACACATGACATAATCTGGCTCATGAGAAAATATGGTTTCACTTTCTTACTCACCCCAAATATAGATAACTTGATACTCATAAAAGAGGTAGATATATCATTAGAAAAAATCATGAGCAAACAATTCTATTCAAAACATTGTCAAGAACTAAAAAAGCATAACCTCATGTTTATCAGCCAAATACTAAACAGAAGTAAAACCAAGCCCTTAGACTGGTGCCAAATCATTAGGATAGGAAAAAATGCAATTCTGGGCTCAATCCCAACTGATTCACCACTATCAGCAGAAAGTAGAGGAACTAATTGAAAGGAAAGAAATCCCCAACTCCCCAAATACCTCATTAAACATATTCAAACAAGGAGTTCCAACATCTAAAACCTCAACTATTAGATCACATTGGATCTGCACCATTAAGAAAAGTAAGGCAGTCATTGAAAAGAAACAATGAAAAATTGACCAGTACATAACATAGTATAGATATTACACTCAGGAACCAGAAAGCTCTCCCCTTGAAGCATGCTGGGCTGTAATATTAACATACTAGATAATAATACTGGCAAATATAATTTTACTGCCGCAAAACAATAATCAATTGCAATACTAGAGCAAAAAGATAAAATATTAACAAACAAAACTAATACTGTAAACAGAGAACTCTAATAAAAAAATAGATTATCTCTTAACTCCTTGAACACCACACTATTGGAATATACAACACAATATAATATAAACTTACAAGAAGTCAAAACTGAAATCACAATTCCAACAAGGCTGCAAGGAAACCTAGAAAAACTAACCAATATAATAAAAGGCCCTATAGACAGTCTCACCATCCTAAAAACAATCAAAGAGAAACTAAATAACTATACAATTTTCAATTTCTATACAGATGGCTTCCTCATCAAATTCAGAGACAAAAACTATATGGGACTAGGGTGGATCATCATCACTCCAGATCAGGAGACACACACTTTCCAGGAACAGATATCTAGACACCCCTCTTCAACCAGAACAGAAATAGTAGCTATTATAATAGTCCTTAGCACATTATCTGAACACAGTACTGCAAATGTATTCATCAACAGTCAAGTAGCAATCAATGGAATCTTGAAAACACAAAGAAAAAGCATCAAAAAGATCATAAAAACACAGAAAAACTACAACATATTGTTACAAATTTCAGAATAGTGTAAAGTATAAAACATAAAGCTATTACTCTTCAAAATTAAAGGTCACTCAGGAATCGAACACAATAAAACAGAAGACAAACTAGCACAAATCCACCCTTGAAAGGATATGCTACCAGAGAAACATAAACTTGAGATAGCAGGAATACATAATCAATGTATTGAAATATTTCTCCAATAGAATAACATTCCTATTAAGGTTCTTGTAAAAATGATCACAAAAAAGCTAACAAGCAATATACACCTGGCAAAATAGAGACTACTAAATAGGACAAGATGTAATTTCAGTGATAGAATTATCAAAGAAACAGACTGGCTCATAACTATAACACACTTGCAACCAACCAAGATAAGCGATTACCATACAACCTGGGAGAATCAAAAGTTAAGAAAATTCTGCTTTAGTATATGGAATGCGAAACTATCAATCAAAAGCAAGCTATATACCAGAGCTTTATCATTATATCAAAACAAGGACTGCCTGGTATGCAAAGAACCTGCCCCCAACACACACCCCTTCATGTATTTACAAACTAGACAAAACACCAAGACATTCATAATCAATATGATAGTTGAATGTATAGAAATATATGCAGACAAAGTTAAAAGCTCAAAATTCATAGACCAGATAAAAACCAAAACCAATCTAAAATATAAGGAATACTTAACAACAAGCATTAAAGGTATATTCTTCAAAGAATTAACTTGTGAGATCAAAAGAACAATCCTAGACAAACTGATCAGAAAAAGCTGCATATCTCTAATATACACAAAAATCACCAAACATCTTTATCAAATATGAACAAAAAGATGTGAAGCTTTTCAAGAATGGAAAGCACAAAATGGCATTACAAAACAAAAGAAAAAGAAGTTCAAGTATGAATCCAAAGAAGAAGATCTAATTTTCACACAAAGAAAACAATTCATAAAAGACCAATTTGTGCACCTGATCAACAAATTTACAACACAATAGAAAACAACTACCATAGAAAACTTTTATATCTTTGAATTTATTTTAGCACTAGCCCAGCCTTGGCAGGTTAGCTCCCACTAAAGGGGTGGCAACAAGCTACAAGGTGAGTTCCTCCTAAGAGAGATTATCTCTATTAAGTTTTGTTTAGTAGTAGACTGGCAGTATATCCTAGAAAAATTTTATGTAATAATACTGCATAAATACAAATAAAACAAGGCTGAGCCAGTATTCAAAAAAAAAAAAAGTTATCAGAAATATAAACAAGTATATTATTAAAAATATAAAATTGGAATCATATGTAGCTACAATTAAATATAATTAAAGATCAAAATTAAACTATTTTCAAGAATTAACAGATAGGGACACAATAAAAAAAAGTACTAAATATCTTTAAAAAAAAAACAAAAAATTAGTAATATTAAAGGATATTGTTAACCTAGATAAATAAATTTTTAATTTAAAAAACTATAATAAAGAGTATATAGAACAAGTTAAAAGAATTTATTATATTATATAAAATTAAATCATTTTTCAAAAGAGTCAAAAGAAATATTCAACAATTTATATGATAATTAATTTTAATTATAATAAATTTATTTAACAATAAACAAATTGAATCAAAATATGAACAATGTTTTTAATATTTTAACCAATATAATAAATATGAATATATGATCTATAGGTTAATAGTACAGTAATTAATACTCTATAGATCAAATTACAAGATACAAATTTAAATCCTTCAGAAAATCAATATGATTTCTCTAACTAAAGCAAGTAGAATCTGACAAATTATTTATTAGTATAATTGTTAACCAATATTTCCAAGTATAGCCAATATAGATTAATATAATTGACAGTTTTCATTTGTTTTTATAAAAAATCAAGATCTCTATAATATATAATAGTCTATATAAAGATTGTGATAAGGTCATTATCTGAAATTGAGTATAATTATTTTTTATAAGATCCCATTACTATCTATTAATAATAAGAAGAATAGATCCCTAAACTAGTTGCATGCTATTGAGGAGGGATTGATCAAAGATCTTATCTGATTTTAAGATTTTAAGCATGTATTTATTCTTTGATCTATAAATTTAATAATTGGAAGGTTTTATTAGAAAGAGAAATTTGAGAACCACTTTAAAGAATCAAAATTTGAATCCAAAATAAAGAAAATTTAATAATTTGATAATAAATTACTCTTAATAAAACTGGTCTAAAAAAATAAAACTTTTTAAAAAACTCTTTCCGCTGATCCACTATTTTTCAAAAAATTTCTTTTTTTGGTAATTCTTTAAAGAAAAAGGATAACACAATCCAAGCTCAGCAAACACATTAAAGAGAAACACAACTATATCACTTTACTTGGAGCAACACATAAAGCTCTATAAACAAGCCGCCAGGAGAGGAGTACATAATAATAATATTAGTA
>CAJVPT010004464.1:0-13442 GCA_910592055.1 Acaulospora colombiana | reverse complement strand
TAGCTTAAAGATATTAGTTAAAGCAATGGAATGAATTAAAGTTCCAAAAGGCTTTATTAAAATTATGATGCATCTATCCAAAACAAAGAATTTCAAATTATATTTGAGAATAATCTTATAAAATCTATAGTAGCAGAAGATAAAATTGATCAAAAAAAAACTATCTCATCCTTACTCTAATGAATTTTTTATGATCTCCTACTTTGCAAAATTCAAAATGATACTTAAAGGAAATACAAAATGTCAGTTACCTGAAATTCTGATCTAAAAGACTATAATATTTGAAAGTTAGAATCAAGGTATATAGCTATAGCCTTTATAGATAACATGATAGTCTAAGAAAGATATAAAAGAAATCTTGAAAACTGTAAGAGCTTTTTACAAGATTAATAATTTCCAAATCAATAGTACCAAGTCAATACTTGTAACTATCAACAATCATAATTGCTATTTAGAGAAGTGCATGCAAGTATTGAAGAAAAAGTAGTTAAAGAACTTGATAGAACAGAACAAGCCAAATTCCTGAAAATTTGAACTGGCAATCAAAAAAATTGCAATTAAACTAAAAAAACGTATATTTAAAGAAGTTAATATAGTTATTAGAGCCCTAAAAAACAAATGAATAATTGACAAATAAGTTCTCTATATTTTAAATAGAGTATTAATATTTAAAATAGAATTTAGAATATAACACAACATATTGTTTTGAAAAATATGCAATATATTAATAGTAGTATATTGAAAACTTTTCAAAAATAAAAGTGTATTATGTAGATCCATATTGAATAGTATAATTCATTATTCAAAGATTTTCAACTTGAAAAGTATTTAGATACTGCAATGAAAAAGTCAAATAACAGGTTTATGTAATAGACTAAATGATCTAGGATCAGTTGGGATCACAATAATTATTAGACTCAAGCAAGTATAAATCAAATATTGGGAGTCACTTAATTTATTAACATGCAAATCACTTAGCCATCTATCAGAAAAGGCAACTTCTTGTTCCAGGTAACTAGATTGGTAAAAAATATAGGAATAACTTTTTATGATTAAAAATAACAAGAAATATTTGAATAGAGTAAAGAAAATAGTTATATTCAAGAATATCTTATATTAGAAGAATACAAAAAGATCATATCATCTTTAAGAAATAATAAATTGATATATTTAGATCAGTTATTAGATCAGGAAAGATAAAAATAAGAAATTGGTAAATACTCCAACTAATATAGAATATGAGCAAAGGACCTATTCCAGAGTAGTATCAAATTATAATTAAAAACCTTTCAAGTGAATAAGTACAACAGCTTACAATAAATTGAAAAGAAGATTGTACAAAATAGAAACTGAAATATCTCAAAATAAGTCTTAATCAAAACAAGCAAAATAAACTATGGGTAATATAAAACAACAAAAATAAATAATTAATTAAAAAAAAACTAAAATAAGAAAAAGAAAAATATAATGTAATAGTGGAACACTTTATCTGTTATAGTACTAATAATGATCAAGAGACAATATTACAATAATACCTTGAATATTCAAAAGAAACAATACAAAACAATAGTTGTATTATAAAAAAAGATAAAGAAGAAATCTATATAATATCTTATTTCAATAAAAGAATATTTATTAGAAGAATAGGAGAATTGAAAATTCTAAATTTCAAGGCAACACTTGAGAATATGATTATAAAAAGAATTTATAAAGATTGATACTTTTTTAAGACTTTTTCTCAAAACAATAAAGTAGACTATATGGATATTAAAACTTGGAAAAAAACTATAATCAGAGAAAATATTAAAAAGAAATATATATAGATTAATTAATAGAAATACTTCAATGCAATCTATGATTCAAAGAAAAGCTGACCTTTTATTTTAATGGATCATTGATCAATTATATCAAAGAAGAAATGAAAATGAGTACTATATAGATTCAGATAGAAAATATTAGAAGAGAAAGCAGATTTCAAACAGGAATAGATAATTGGCCTTCTTTTACAAGACTGAGTTGGTAATAATCTTAACTATACTTTTAGTAGTTCTCATTAATAGTACAGTTGAGATTTATATAAATAGTCAGGCGTGTATTACTAAATAGAAGAAAATTGAAAAGGAGAATCTGAGAAGAATATATAAGAGATGGCTAAAAGAAAAAAATTAATCTTTATAGACATAAATGGTAAAGCTAACAAAGAAAAAAACAATAAACCTAAAGTTTACCAAAGTTAAAATACATTTTAATAATCATTATAATAAAAAGGCAGACAACTTAATTAAAGAAGCCCTAAAACTTCCACTAATCAAATAGAGAGATTTTAACTTCTATAAGATTATTATAGAAATCAGGTAATAAAACAAGACTTTAGATGATTTAACTAAGCAGTTTATCAAAAATACGAACAATAAAACAATAGTTTATCAATAGATTCAGCAAAATTGAATAGAGAAAAAATAAAGTCATCAGATTTTAGAAAAGCAAGACTTTACATAGGATCTAATGTAAAAAAGAATAAAAGATGGTTATACATGAGATATATCCTTTAAAAAATCTTAACAAAAAAGTTTTCTCATTAAATTGATCAATGATAAGCTACCAAAATTATATAAATTGATTGTAATAAAATCTGATCTACAATATATAAACAAGTAAAGTACATTGCATATAGTCAACAGAATAAAATAATAGAACATTTGATAAAATATTTAGCCTATAAGAATTAACTTCAAGAAATATGAAATAAAGAAATAGACAAAACTCTCAAAAGCTTTTAAACAGCTTTTATAAGAAATAAGAAAAGAGGTTGAGAAAAAAATTAATAAACAAAATATCAATGATCAAAAAAAACTAGAAGAGTTTTACAAGTAAATTTTAGACTAGTAAAACAGACATTTATAACTAGTCAAAATACTTTAAGTTTTTATTTTGGCCTCATAAAAAAGGACTTTATTCTAAAAATGGTAGATCTCAAATATCATGATAAACACATAGGAAAAGAAACTAGAAAATAGATAATAAAAATATAAAAAAGTATTTGTAATCAAGTTCGAAAAAGAATTTGAAAAACAAGATACGAAAAGATTATTAAATAAAAACAAACTCAGGAGATCAGTAGAAAAAACAAAATAAGAAGACTCCTAATTTTTTTAAATTAGAAAGCTATATCTTTAACAAGAAAAGAACTATTACCAAAAGAAAAAAAACTAGAAGATAGAAATCTTAAGAAAATTCTTATAAAAGAAGTAGAGTATGAAATAAAGTAGTTGGAATTCTAAGCCTGATTAGAATATCAAAGAGTAATTTGCAATAATGATCCATAGATGATGAAGTTAGTAGTTGAAAGGGTTTATACCTGAATTATTAATGAAATGATAAATTACTTTCAAAGTTATACTTAGAGTTTTAAGAAATTTAAAATAAAGTCAAATAAGTTAGATAGAGATTTAGCTTTAACGAAACATTTAATAATGTAAAATATATAACTATTTAATAAAACACACATATCTAGTTCAACTTAGGATAAAAAAAAAAATAATAAAATAAATTATATTTTAAAGAATTATTTCAAAAAATAGTACAAGATCTTATTAATATCTATATAGAATATAATTAATAAATTCTATTAAAAAATATAAAAAAAATTCAGAAAAAAGATTCGAAATAGTTATTGTATAAAAGTAATAAATTGAAGAGAATTTGAATATAAAAGATATAATTAGAATAAGTAAAATTACAAAGAGGTTATATTAGTTATACTGAAAAATCTGGATCAAGAAAATTTTGCAAAAAAATAAAAATAATATTATAAAAATTATTGAAGAATCATAAAATCAAATAATTAGATTTTTAAGTTATAAATAGAACTTCAAATAATTTATAGTAATGATCCCTAGACAGTGATTTTACTGATTAAAGGTTTATTCTAATCAGCAAAAAAGTAAAATATTATTTTTTAATTTGCATCTAGAGAAATAGTTTTTTTAGTGATAGGTGAGTTAATATGTAAAATCATATAAATTGTAAATATTCAGTATATACAATAAAGACATGTCATGTTAGCCTGACTGTGGATTAAAATAATAATAATAATAATAATAATAAATAGTTGAAAGTATACTCGTAAGTAAAAGTTTAACATAAGTAGGCAACAACATATATATATTGTTACCTATTGTTTTGCATTTATGGAGAATAATATTAAACTTATAATTTAAATCATGCCAGCAGTTGCATTTAGAGAGGTAAAACTTAGTAGTTGCATTTGGAGGATTACATTTAGAGAGATCTTACTGTATAAAAAAAAAAAAAAAAAAAAAAAAAGTAACATACTTCTTGACTTGAGGTGAGGCTATATGGATACAGTGTAATTGAAAACTAATGATATATACATCTTATTCCTTTTAAAAATATTTATGTGAAAGTCCTCGACTCCAAAAATGACTAACTCAACTAATAAATTTATAGATACGATCAGGGTTCGATCTCTGTTGGTGGAATTCATTTAACATTCACTTCGAATAATGTCGCACACGGTTGCACGTGCACGACGGAAAAAATTATGATTTGCAGACTACCGTTACAGGGTGACCGGGGTAACCCGTTGCGTATCGCAAATTCATATGCATTCATGTATTACAGCATTCTGATAATATATCACTAAGCTATGTCAGGTGCATTCGTATAGCCAATAGGCAAAGTTATTTTTAATTGGTTTAATTTTACATGCGTCCTTGTTGCGTTAGACTGTGAAATTGAATTTATTAGTATTAACAAGAAAAAAAAAATATTATTTACTTGGTCTCAGGATCCGAAGGTGATAAATTAGGGATAACACCTTTCTTTAAATAGTTCTCATCATCTTTGTTTAGAAGGGAATTAAAAGGTCATCCTTACCAAATTGAGATGACCATGCTTCCCATATTTTTCGACAGCTCGTGCACACATACGTACATACATATATCATACTATATTTATACTGTATTAAACGGTTCGACATAATCTTTACGTATTGGTTGGCCATTTGGCTAGTCTATTATATATTTTGACTATCGACAACGGCTACTGGTTAGCATTTTTTCTTGCAATGCTTTGTATCATCTGCATTAAAGGGAGCCGCAGTAACACAAGCTATGCAATTTATCTTCACTTGTTGCACCTCTTAGATTACTCATTCTTTCTTTCCTCGTTGCTCTGCTGGTGTATAGAGGCAGCAAAAAATTCTCTTTTCCGTTCCTTTAACTCTTCGCCTCTTCACATCGTTTCCCTTTCGTCATTCACCTATTTTCTTCCTTCCCTCAAATTTCATTGTCATTTAACTCATTCACCTGTGCGAATAGGAACATTTGTTACTAGTTTCTTCTATTCAAAAAGAAATAGTCAATGCATTAACAGAGGCGAAAATAAAGTTCCCAAGGAAAATTTCGAATTTAATACTTCTCGTTCCACCCATCCTCTTATCCCTTCAATAATCCTCTCGCAATTTTTTGCGGCAAAAGTTCGCTGTACATAGGCAAAATGGATCCGAATTCATCATATAATAGAAATCAATTGAACCCCAACAACGGAGGTTATCCACAGGGATATCCGAACAACGGACAACTAATGTATGGGGATAGCCCACGCTCACCACGTGGTCCTCCCAGTCCTCTTCCACTACCGAGTCCTGGTCGAAATCCGTATCAACATGGTCCACCAAATCCATTTATACCGCGCGGTCCGCCAAATCAGAGACCCCCACAGCTACAAATTGGTCAGCCTGGACTGCCTAACCCATACATGCAAAACGGACAGCAAAATCCGCGTGTTCCTCTCAGTCCGCACGTCCCCCGAAGTCCTGGTGCGTCTTACGACCCGCGAGGGCAACCTCCTAGAGTACCAACGACTCCGAGCACTCCTCTGCCGCAACAATACCTATCATCCCCAATATCACCCCAAACTCCCCTAACACCACCCGAGGTCGTTCATCGTTATAAGAATGATTCACCAGCATTGTATTTAAAAACCAAGAATTCTCGTCCAATAAATAGACGCGGTTCTGAAGAACATGAGGTAAATGACACGTTGAATTATTATTACGATAGCGAAACCGAAGATAGTCCAAACGACATGGAAGGAGCACATCATGATACCGCATATCCCGCCGAAGCATTTCCCGTCGAATCAAATTATGGTTCGTAAAATTCAGATTTATTGCAACTTTTCAATTCGATAATGAGTATATAAAATTCATCGTTTTCGTGAATTTTTTTTTAATATTCCTATGAAAGGTTTTCACAGCAATAAAAAAGGCAAAGGACGTAGTAACTTGGATTCGGAAACAGGGTCAACCAACAGTCCATCTTCTCCAGTTGAGTATTCGCGTTCATTTGACGATAACATTTGTTTCAATGTTATTTTTGTTACTAACGACACGTCATTCTGCAGGAATCACTGAGAAATATGTCAGATGCTAGAAGGAATTATCAATATTCACCGGATTTCACATACAATGAGAATAAGGATTATGGTTTATATTATCCACATGTTCCCAGTGGAAATCAACGTTCTCAGGCAGAGTACATGGCGTGGGGTTCGGATCACCAAGTTCCTGTTTCAAAGGAAGAAATAGAGGACATTTTCATTGATTTGACCAATAAATTTGGATTTCAAAGAGAGAGCATGCGTAACATGTACGATCATCTCATGTGTATGCTGGACTCACGAGCTTCCCGAATGCCGCCATCCCAAGCTCTATTGACTCTTCACGCTGATTACATTGGTGGAGAAAACGCTAATTATCGGAAGTGGTATTTCGCCACTCGTATGAATCTTGATGATCAGCTCGCCGATGCAAGAAATGGAAAGAATGCACCGGATCCGAGAAGCGACGGTAGTCTCAGGGAACAGTGGAATCAGCGCATGAATCAGATGTCGCAGTATGACCGCATACGTCAACTCGCCTTGTGGCTGTTGTTATGGGGTGAGGCTGCGCAGCTTCGTTTTACCAGTGAATGCCTGTGCTTCATATTTAAGCTTGCTGATGATTATGCAAAAAGTCCCGAGTGCAAGGCAAAGGTGCAACCGGTTGCCGAAGGAGAATACCTGAGAGGTGTTGTGACACCGCTGTACCGTTACATTCGTGGTCAAGGGTATGAGGTAATCGGTGGGAGATTCGTCAAGAGAGAAAAAGATCATGCCGAGACGATAGGTTATGATGACATCAATCAATTATTTTGGTATCCGGAAAGTATCGCGCGTATAGTCCTAAAAGATCGATCCACGCGTCTTATGGAATTACCCCATAGCCAACGTTATCAGATGCTTGATCAGGTAGATTGGAATCGTGCGTTTGAAAAGACATACAAAGAAAAGCGTTCGTGGCTCCACCTCGCCGTCAACTTTACTCGTATATGGATTATTCATGTCTCAGTCTTTTGGTACTATATCGCCTACAATACCCCATTTCTTTATACGAATCCTCATAACCCGGAGCCTGCAGTTCAATGGTCTATTGTAGCTCTCGGTGGAGCGGTATCTACTTTATTCATGGTGTTCGGATGCATCTGCGAATTGTTTTTCATTCCTCTGAACATGGACAACATATTGGCCTCGACAAGGCGATTCATCTTTTTGTTGATTGTATTGATCATCAATTCTGCACCTACATATTACATATACACCGAAGCACGTTCTGGTTCTATGTCTTTAATAATAGGGATGGTTCAATTTTTTGTTTCGTTATTGACGACATTGACATTTGCCATAGTACCAAGCGCAAAATTGTTCGGCGGATTATCAAAAAGTTCGCAGAGATATCAGGCCATCCAAACATTTACCGCCAGTTACTCTAAACTTAATAGTACAGATCGAGCCATTTCAATTGCTCTCTGGTGCTGCGTGTTTGGCTGCAAATTCGTCGAATCATATTACTTCATGTCACTTTCCTTCGCTAGTCCTTTGCAAGCAATAGCCAACAATAGAGTTGTTGGTTGCGGTGATCGACTTACCGGCAACCTTTGTTCTTACATGCCCCTAGCAACCGTTGTGCTCATGATCATCACAGATCTCGTGCTCTTCTTCTTGGACACGTATTTGTGGTACATTATATGGAACACCGCTTTTTCGGTCCTTCGCTCATTCTATCTTGGAATTTCCGTCTGGACCCCTTGGAGAAATGTCTATTCGATGTTGCCGAAGCGACTCTACGCCAAAATCTTGGCCGCCACTAACATGGAGGTCAGGTACAAACCAAAATTTCTCGTCTCACAAGTTTGGAATGCAATCATCATCGCGATGTATCGCGAGCATTTGTTGTCTATTGACAATGTGCAAAGATTGTTGTACCAGAAGGTACGTTTTCTATGACAAAGAAAACTTCTTTTATTCCTTATACCTGCATTAAACAATGGTTAAATACTTTTTTATTTCTTTTGCACCATTTAAACTAGACTACTTCGGACGACGGTAGACAGACGTTAGAACAACCCAAGCTTTTTGTATCCTCCAATACATCAGACTTCTTTTCGTCGGCGAGCGAAGCTGAACGCCGAATCTCTTTCTTCGCGCAAAGTTTATCAACGCCAATTCCGGATTCATTGCCGGTGCAGAATATGCCCACGTTCACAGTGTTAACTCCTCATTATTCGGAGAAGATTCTCCTCTCTCTGCGGGAAATCATTCGTGAAGAAGATCAAAACACTCGAGTCACTTTGCTTGAATACTTGAAACAGTCTCACCCGATCGAATGGGATAACTTTGTCAAGGATACCAAGGTTTTCGCCAAAGAAAATGGCATCAACGATTCATTCGGAAAAGAATCGAAAGGAAAAGAGGAAAAAAGCAAAAACACGGATGACCTGCCTTTTTATTTCATTGGCTTTAAGTCTTCGGCACCAGAATACACCTTGCGTACACGAATATGGGCTTCCCTTAGGTCGCAGACTCTATATCGTACAATTTCTGGTTTCATGAACTATTCAAAGGCCATTAAGCTCTTGTATCGTGTTGAAAATCCGGAGATTACCTCAATGTTCGCAAACAATCCAGAAAAACTCGAGGAAAAATTGGCAGCGATGGCACGGCGCAAGTTCAAATTCTTGGTATCGATGCAGAGATATAGTAAATTCAAAGAAGAGGAATGGGAAAACGCAGAATTCCTTTTACGCGCTTATCCCGATCTTCAGATAGCTTATATCGATGAATTGCCACCTGAGAACGAAGGAGAAGAACCAAAAGTATTCTCTGTATTAATTGACGGCCATTGTGATATATTACCCGACGGAAAGAGAAAGCCAAAATACCGCATTCAACTTCCTGGCAACCCAATCCTTGGGGATGGCAAATCAGATAATCAGAATCATGCCATCATCTTCTATCGAGGCGAATATCTACAAATGGTGGATGCCAATCAGGACAATTATCTCGAGGAGTGCCTAAAAATCCGTAGCGTTCTTAGGGAATTTGAGGAGTATGAGGCACCATCCACGTCTCCATATTCTCCGAACGCCGAATCGACCAACAAAGATCCAGTGGCAATCGTTGGTGCTCGTGAATACATTTTCTCCGAAAATTACGGCGTACTTGGTGATGTCGCGGCCGGTAAAGAACAAACATTTGGCACCCTAACTCAAAGAATCACGGCAAAAGTAGGTGGTAGACTGCATTATGGACATCCTGATTTCTTGAATGCCATATTCATGACCACACGTGGCGGTGAGTATCGTACTATGCGAAATTTTAAATTTTGGCAATTAAAGTCCGAATCGAAAACAAATGACTAATTTTGCGATTGATGTCAATTGTAATAGGTGTATCCAAAGCGCAGAAGGGTCTTCACCTCAATGAAGATATTTATGCGGGTATGAATGCGTTCAGTCGTGGCGGACGGATTAAACACACAGAATATTATCAGTGCGGCAAAGGCCGCGATCTTGGATTTGGCTCGATCCTTCATTTCAACACCAAGATTGGCACTGGAATGGGCGAACAAATGCTGTCCCGGGAATATTATTATCTCGGCACTCACCTTCCATTAGATCGGTTCCTGACCTTTTATTATGCACATCCAGGGTTCCATGTGAACAACATTTTCATCATGATGTCGGTGCATTTGTTTATGTTGGGCATGATGTTCATCGGTGCAATGGCTTCTACCTTGACACTTTGTGACTACAATCCAGATCCAACAGCTAAACTCAGCCCTCCAGGGTGTTATAACCTCGTTCCCCTCTTTGATTGGATCAAGCGTGTGACCATCTCTATCTTTTTCGTATTCTTTGTAGCATTTTTGCCGTTGTTCTTTCAAGAGTTGACCGAGAGGGGGTTTTTGCGTAGTGCCACGCGTCTCGGAAAACATTTCATGTCGCTGTCTCCTTTCTTTGAGGTGTTTTCTACTCAAATTTATGCGAACAGCATTATAACGAATCTCAGTTTTGGTGGTGCTCGCTATATCGCCACGGGACGTGGATTCGCAACCGCCCGTATTCCGTTCTCAATACTCTATTCACGCTTTGCCGGTCCAAGCATTTATTTTGGGATGAGGATCTTGTTGATCTTGCTCTTTATAACCATGACTATGTGGATTCCGCATCTAATCTACTTTTGGGTGTCGGTCGTAGCGTTATCAATATCACCATTCATCTTCAATCCACACCAATTCTCTTTCACGGAGTTTCTTGTCGATTATCGGGAATTTTTGAGATGGATGTCCCGGGGAAATTCAAAAAGTCATGCAAACTCCTGGATCGCTTATTGTCGCGTGTCCAGAACGATGATTACTGGGTACAAACGTAAGAAATTGGGTCATCCCTCGGAGAAAACTGTTGGAGATATCCCCCGTCCAAGTCTTGTCGTCATCTTTGCGTCTGAGATCGTCTCTCCGTTTATAATAGCCGCCTTTTGTGTCATAGCATTCATGTTTGTCAAAAGTTTCGATCCGCTGAACCCCGGTCACCCTAACAAAGGTCCAAGTTCCATCATTCGTGTCAGCGTGATAGCCGTCATTCCTATCGTATTAAACGCAAGTATGCTAGCTGGTCTTTTCTTTGTATCATTCTTACTGGGTCCGTTTGTGGGTAACTGCTTCCCCAGGTTTGGATCCGTTGTCGCCGCGATAGCGCATACTTGGTCTGTCCTAAATTTAATAGGCGCCTTCGAACTTTTGTGGTTTATCGAAGCATGGAATCTTGCTCACGCCATCTTGGGAATGATCGCATTAGCCGCTATTCAAAGATTTATTTTTAAAACTTTGATCGTGATATTTTTATCCCGTGAATTCAAGCATGACGAGACGAATAAGGCTTGGTGGACAGGAAAATGGCAAGGTCGTGGGTTAACAATTACACAACCTTTCCGAGAATATATTTGCAAAATTGTCGAGATGTCACTTTTCGCAGCCGACTTTATACTGGGTCACATCCTTCTGTTTATGCTTGCGCCTATTTGTTTAATACCTTGGATCGATAGATTGCATTCCACCATGTTGTTCTGGTTGAGACCGAGCAAGCAAATTCGGGCACCGATATTCTCCATAAAACAGAGACGAAGAAGGGCGAATATCACGTGGACTTACGGACTTTTGTTCTTGATAACATTTATATTATTTGCAGGTCTAATTGCTGGACCTATATTTGTAGGAACTCAATTGAAATTAAAATTTAACCTACCAATATAGAAAAGAGAACTGGATAAAAGGAAAATTGAGTGAGACAGTGGCAAGTAACAAGACGATAATATAATTTATTATTCCAATTCAATTGCTTTATTTCATCAATCATGCTTGTAATAATTTTTGTATTGTTTGATTGAAATCTAGCGAACTCCTTATAGAATAGCATAGAGTGACTATTTAATATAATAATGTTCTTTCCTCCTATCAATCGATACATTGAAAAAAAACTTCAACAATAAAATTATATTATTATCGAATTAATCTTAAAATTTCATTAATAAAAAAAGGGAAATTTGGTTTCAAGATGGTGCATTAAACATATGGAAATATTTTGGGAGCGATCCAAATCTTTTAAGTTTGGATTAATAATTTAGAATCCAGAAAACACTCAAAAAATAATTACTCATATGCATAGAGATTAAAATTTTGTAAACTCATAATATATAGTGTGTGACTAATATTCAAACTTGGCTTTTTTTTTTAATTTTTATAGATTAGCATTAATAGATGAAAAAAAATCAAATATCAAAGATCTATAACACAAATTATATTTGTTTTTAATAAAGTAATGTTTAATTGACCATAAATAACTTTATTGTTTTTTTATTAAAAAATTAGTCGGATCATTAGATAGATCGCTCATTTTTGCAATTAAAAAAATAAAAAAAAAATTACCATTCATTAATTAAATTGTGATATACT
Source organism: Acaulospora colombiana (assembly GCA_910592055.1). Lineage (NCBI taxonomy): Eukaryota > Fungi > Glomeromycota > Glomeromycetes > Diversisporales > Acaulosporaceae > Acaulospora > Acaulospora colombiana. Next base: position 1,087 of record CAJVPT010004464.1, on the reverse strand, counting down.
GTACATTAGTGCGTACTTATGCAGATATACAGAGGATTTCCAGATTGTCATTCATAAAATAAAACATATTAACGAAATTGAAATCTTTTAAATCTTTTATTTACTTCTCATACAGTTATTTATTATGAAGAGTATAGCTAAAATCATGTGAAGCAACGTGTTTAATGACAATCAATTATCTTTATTATCAATCGGATTCATTTACGTAAAATAACTTTGTTCTATCTTCGTTCACGTGCCATATATTATTGGCTTGGTATTCTGCTATGCAATCTTCTAGCTGGTCTTTAGTGTATCGTACAGTAACTTCTTTTACTATCTGATCATAGTCTAGAGAATCGCCTTCTGTGCGGGATCTTATCTCATTAATCATTTCATAAATTGCAGACGTCGGCGTTTTATCGCTCTTGGAGAGATTAGATTTATCTCTCAATGAATCTTTGGACACCTCGAGTAACCTTAACGCTTCATCAACGTCTTCTCGTATGACACTATCAGCAAGTCGAATCCTTGCTAATGCGGTCGCCAACCGAATTACCGCTAAGATCGTACGTGGACTTACGTGAGAATGCTCTTTCTTACGATATTCGTCATTTTTTTGTTCTCGACGGAGATCGACATAAGAACCAACAATGTATTCCTTAAGCTCTTGCGGAATAATAGGGCGTTTCGCACGAGCTTCGGCGATGTAATGTCTATTATAAGCAGACTAATGAGATTATTGTTTGCAAAAAAAAAAAGATCCTTACAAAAAAAAAAAAAATAAAACGACATGCGATCACCTAATAGTGCTTGCGTCCAGTACCTCAATACCGATATTTGGATGTTTACCGTATCTATGAACGTGCGCCACGTGACTTGCCATCGCTTCATCCAGATCGTTATTATGTGTGTCCAATATTAAAAATAAGATATCAAATCTCGACATAAGAGCCGCAGGGAGATTGATGTTGTGTGTTGGAGACATCTTGGGGTTATAACGTCCGTGTAATGGATTCGCAGCGGCTAGAATGGAAGTGCGAGCGTTCAGCGTGGTGGTAATACCCGCCTTGCTAATACTGATGGTTTGTTGTTCCATCACTTCATG
>CAJVPT010004463.1:0-13444 GCA_910592055.1 Acaulospora colombiana | reverse complement strand
ATTGCCTTCCAGTGGACACAACAAAACAGAACAAAAAAAAGATGGAATTATCAAATTATAGAACAGTAAGATCATACTTGGGACCTTGTATGGGAAAGAATGAAAGAAGGATATACCTGAGACACTTTCTTTAAACAATTGCAACAAAAAAGCTTTCTCATAAAACTAATGAATAATGAGCTATCTATTCTAAATAAGCTAGCAACCAGAAGACCTAACCTTTACAAACAAGTGAAGTGTATTGCATGTAACCAACAAAGTGAAACTTTTGAACATTTACTAGAGTATCCAACATATAAAAAACAATTACAAGAAGTATGGAACAAAGAACAAGATGGAATCCTTAGAGACTTCAGAGGGCTCTTACAAGAGAGGAAAAAAGAGGCAGAAGAAAAATATGTAAAGTTGATTATTCATGACAAAGAAGAAATGGCTGAGTTGAATAAATAGATCTTTAAATTAGTAGAATAAACTTCAAAAACTAGTCAGGACACTCTAAGCTTTTGCACAGGGCTAGTAAGAAGAGATCTAATCCTAAAAATGATAGATTAGAAATACCATAGAAAAAGAATTAATAATAAGGCAAGAAGATGGATGTCAAAGATACAAAGAAAAGAGTACAATCAAATAAGAAAAAAAATTTAGAACAAAAGATGTGAGAAGATAATCGAATGAAAATATTTATAGGAGATCTATAGAGTAAAAAAAATCAATTGACCCTCAGGTATACATAATTTAAATTATCAGTCCCCAAAAGTAAAAATCCTCTATTAGAGAAAGGAATTCCAAAAAATGAAAGCCTGAAAGAAATTCTACTCAAAGGTGTTACTTATGGAATAAAGTGGTTGGGTTTTAAGCTTAATCAGAACAATAGATAGTGATCTGCAGAGTGATCTGCAGACAATGATATTAAGGGTTGAAAGGATATTCATCTGAACCATTAACGGAGCTATAAATCACTTCTGAAGTTGTACTTAAAGTTTTGATATATTAAGATAAAACAATGACAAGTAAGTTAGATAAAGTCTTAGCTTTAGCAAATCATTTAAAATGTACAGTATACAAATGTTTAATAAAGCATATGTACCTAGCCTGACCTAGGGTAAAAAAAAAGCTATTTAAACTATAAAGTTTTCACCTAAACTTCTAATAGAATGATAAATTACTTCCAAAGTTGCACTTAGAGTAATAATTATAAAGACGAGTGAGCTAGTTAATATTTTTTAGCTTTAGCGATTCATATTATATGTATAGTTTACAAATGTTTAATAAAGTATACATAACTAGCCTGACAGAAGGTTAAAAAAAAAAAAAAAAAAAAAAAAAAATAGCTATCTAGACTATATATCCCAATTGATTTTCATATTGATTAATAAACACACAGTGTTGACCTGACCATGGGTATTAAAAAAAAAATAATAATAAATAAAAGCTATTTAGATTAACTTTATGATACAAAAATTTGTTCAAAGACTGTATTAATATATTGTAACTCTCTAAATAAAGAAGAAGTTTTCCAATGGATCCCCAAAACATCAGGTGTACCTGGGCATAACAAGGCAGCTAACAGGATGGTATCCTTATCAGGTAAAATCTAAGGATGGATTGAATGGATTAGGATAATATAGGCTAGCTATAAGAATCACTCTTGTAGAATTAACTGTATAAATTTCAGGAAAAAGGAGGGTTAGTGCTATAAATCCAAAATTTCAAACTTTTGTAAATTATATTCCGTAATAAAAATTCAAAACATATCGAAACAATCCTAGAAAAACAAAAATTATTGGCAATATTCTTTAACAACAACTTGCAGTTTAAACAGAATTCAGAATAATTGCTCAAGATCTTTTATCTTATAAACGAGATCGACTGATCGGCTAGATGATTCCTAAGTGTATATTGAATACTCGGCAATTTATAACGCTCAAAGATTGTTCGCCCGTGAATTTGCGACAGCATAAATTTTTGCCAAATCAATTATTATTAATTCAACAATTCCAGTTTAATTCGAACTAATTTACAGTACATTAAACAAAAGTGCCCAATACATCCGGTTTGAGAAATGTATTCACGAAAGAAACAAAACAAACTATAATTAAAAATAAAAAAATTTTTTTCTTGTAAAAAGGAAGCTGAAGAATTTGGAAAAAAATCAATCACACGGAGATCTCGAAACAAAAGAGAATCTGTAAGGGATCGAATTAATATGGTAGGGAAATTATTAGAGTGAGGAGCTAACGACGGAAACGAAAGCGTCATGTTATAGCACAAGAATCACCAAAAAAGGTAAATAAAAATATCCTTGTTGAAAAAAAAAAGTTATAACTAATCGTTTATTGGCCACCAGCCCAAATTAACATAATCATCGATCATTTCTTGGAGCTTCTCGTCGGTGATTTGTAAAACTTCGTACTGAAAGCCAGTCTCGGTGATTTTTCTTCCGTCGACGGACAGAGAATTGTTGAAAAGCACCTCTTTGTCCAGGTAGGGACTCAATGGGGTGTTCCTGATTCTGTTGTTTCTTAAAAGGTCTGTCCAAGGGCGCATGTGTTTATCATTAATCTCTTCCACCGCGCTATCAAAATTTAGCTGAATTGGCAAGAAACGAGAGGTTAGGAAGTGCAATCATAAAAGAAATTATTTTAAATTTTAAATTTGTTGATGGATGCAACCTGCGCCATGGTGTTGATAGCGGTGCCGTGAAATCCGGTTTGTATGCCGAAGATGTTTCCAATGAGTTTCCTGACTTTATCTTGATCTGCAAATTTTGCGCGCAACACAATTGGGAATTAAATTGGAGAGAAATTAATTTTAGCAATCGCAAAGAGTGCAATAGTAATCTACGGTAACCCGTCGATGAGATAATATACCGGTATCACCCGAATCCGCCAAATTGTAGACAATCGGCTTTTCTCCAGCTTTGTTGTTTTTCTGATACCAATCTGCGATGAACCACAAGGCACGGCACACATCATTCACATGGACGGTGTTGATTTTGAGGTCTTTTGACCAAAGGAATTTCATCTCTTCTTTTTTAAATTGATAAATTCTCCCGCAGACGAGACGAGGGGCTATTTGACGGACACAAGAACACGACGTTCGTTAAATCAAGATAGAAAGTTGTTCAAACCAAATATTGCATTATTTTAAAAGTCATACCTAAGCCCATTATTGCGCCCGGACCGTAAACTAAAGCGGGTCGCAGAATTACAAGGTTTAAACTTGCGCAACAAAAAAAAAAAAAAAAAAATGTCAGCGATGACCATCCACAAATGGTAAAATGGCCGGTACGGCTAAATTGCGAAATTTTCATAGAGTTACCCTTCGATAGTTTTTATTTTCTCTTCGGCTTTGTATTTATATTCGGCTGGAATCGTCCAAGGTTTAATTTTATCGCCTTCTTTGCTGGGATTCTGCCGCAAATGAGATGGTGGGTCATTGCCTTCAATCACAGTTCATAACTCCAAGACGGACATTATCACTCACTTTGTCATTTTTGTAAATTTCCGCAGTCGATACTTCAACAAACACTTTTACTCTTCTCTTAGCAGCTTCCTCAGCGTTTCTGCATGAGAGTCCGTAGATACGCTCTTGGTAGACCTGAAATCGCACGAAGGTTATTACTGCCGAAAAGGGATCACGCGATACCGATCGTAAAAAACACATGCCGCTTCATTCTGAGAATACTTTGTTTCGGCTGCCAGGTTGAAGACGTAGTCGTATGAACTTCCGTCTGCGCGCGAGTACACGAGAGGGATGATAGCTGATCGATCGTATTGTTTATCGGACAGAAGAAAATTCAAAAACTTTAATTCCTACGACGTGAGTGCATCTAAACCATCATCATTTGTATTTTCGCATGTTCGATGCAACGCGCAATCTTTCCCGGCACTCAAAAGAAAAAAAAAAAAATCTGTGACGACATACAGGGAACAGCCAAGTCTCTTTGCAGGACTTCAACTTTACTGAAAGCAGCTTTTTGCCTTGCGTTAAGTGCAATTGTTGGGAAGAACACCTTATCCACTACCCTTATTTCTGAAGCCAGTTCGTTCTCTACGAGGTAGGTGACGAAGTTGCGACCGATAAAACCCAAGCCACCGAGAACAAGAACCGTTGGTCTATCAGACATACTTCAGTATAACTTCGAGGCTTTAGGTTCTTTTAGTGAGAAAGACTTCCTTTGTTGGGAGCAAGATGTAATGAAATGAGTGTATGAGTGGGAACAAACTGTCGAAGGGAAATGGAAAGAAAGGTTTGGCTTTTGAGGCAAGAAAAATGCATGGAGGATGAATAAATACTGGTTTGTGTGACGACGCCGCTGTTGGATTCTAAAATTGGTAGGGCAATGATGGAACACTGCACTGGCAAAATTGGTAAAGTTGGGGCCGACATTATTGCGTGATGGTTAAAAAGGGTCTTCCATTGTTCGTATTCCTTATACAGCTAAAAAGGTATCGTTCTTAACTCCACTGGAAAACCATCTTAATCTAACAGGATTTCAAATCGATCTTCTTGAAATCATATCACATCGATCGTGAAGGAATCTTTTGGAAACTTGGGTAGACTGGGTAAACTCTATCCAATGTATGTACGTGGGTGCAGGATTCACGTCGACCTCAGAAAAGCAAAGGGTACCCTAAAATTAGCGATTCATTCAAACATTGCCCGCACTCATCGACGACAAATTGCGACGTGCGTACAATGTTTCTATTGTTCATCTCGTGGAGATGCGATCATTTACTCGTGATAGAAACACAAGATTGGCGTCAAAAGAAAATTTGCGCCATGTGACCATCGGATTCGGCATAAAATAAATAGAATAATTTTTCGGACCGTATTATATCTGTTACCATGACTCGATTTCTCTGGCTCACCATCGCTCTATTCACCATAATTCTGTTGAGTTCGCGTTACTGTTACCATTTTAGTCTCCTTAACGTGGATCTGATTGGCTCCACGGAAGATGCATACTCTTTGTTGGGAGGAGAAAGGGAGCAGATTCCCGCGGAAAAACTCGAGATGTTACAAACGCACGTCAAATATGCGGCAGCCGTGTATTGTCTAAAATCCGAAGTGGCAAATTGGACTTGTGGTTCTCGCTGCATTGGCGAAGTCACCGTGGAAAACTTCTTCCATGATGAGGTGAAGGGCGCGTACGGTTATATCGCATACAACAAAGAAAATAGATCAATTATCGTGTGCTTTAGAGGGTTTGTGTGGTACCGATGGTTGGCGGTGCAATTTTAAAATTTTAATTTGATCTTTGTAATTTTCTTGAAGAAGTTAATGTTAAAGCGCCTATTTCTTTTTTTCTTGCACGCGTGTTTTTTGTTAGGAGTCGAGACTTCATAAATTGGGTTTACAATTTGCGATTCGCATTTCTCGACTATAAATTCCCAGGAGTAGAAGGTTCGCCTCGTGATCGCGTAAATTATCGATATGATATCTTCTTTTTTTTTAATAACACAGAAATGGGACCTAAAAAGAGTATTTGAAACACAATAGGTGCCCTAGTGCACAGCGGATTTTATGAAACATACGACCGCGTAAAATCTTCAATCTTATGGACCATTCAGTGGATGATGGTCCGAGAAGAAAATTCATGCCAAGGATATGATGTCATCATAACCGGGCATTCATTGGCACGTGTCATCATACCTGTAGTTAATTGAATTTCATCATTCATGTCAAAAATAACCCTTTTTCTTCTTTCGGTAGGGTGGAGCATTGGCATCATTATTGGCGATTGACGTCAAACGTTACATCCTAGATCCCATAATTGACAAGAGTGCACCGGGAGTACCTTTTACCATTCACCTCACCACCATTGGCGAACCACGCGTCGGCAACGACGTGTATGCAAAAATCATTCAGAACCAACTGGCCTTAGAAAATGTCCACTTCGTGTCAAGAATAACGCATCGGAATGATTTGATTGTTCATCTACCACCAGCTGACAGAGGATTTATACATCACCCTCATGAGATATGGGTGAAAGGGCACAATGAAACCTACATTTGCAAAGATATTGTTGAAGGAGAACCAATAGAAGATCCTTCTTGTCACGCCGGTGTTCCTCTCTTTGATTTTAGTGTACATTTGTTTGTTTGGGATATTCACTTCACCCCCACTTGTGCATGATCTTTGTATAACATCCAATTAACGCAATCTTCTAGAACGAATAAGATTAAATTATCTATATTATTTATATACTGTATATATCTCCATTATTATTATTATTATTATTTTCGGTTGCGGCAATGATAAACCACAAGTGAATAGTAATTCCAGTGGAGAGTGCAAAACCAACTCTATATAAACTTGTTCATACGTCGGATGATTAATGGGTCAATGATCCGTTTCATCGCTGTCCTCCTCTTCTGCAATCGTCAATTCGCGTTGAAATCGCTCAGCAAACTCTGCGATCGTCTGGTCTTGGGAAAAGTCAAAGACTTCACGTGGATATCGATTTGTTGCAAATGGTTGGCTACGTGATTGATTGGCTTCAGTTTGCGAGGTGATGATACGAAACGTTGGGGGTCCGGTCGCTAATTTATTATTCGTCACATGAAATGACTCGTGTTAACGAATTAATTGATTCTTGCGATAAATTACGCGAAAAATAATCGATTGAAATAAACCTGTCAAAATTTCGTCCCATGTGTACAAAAGACTATCGGTCATTGGTCCAAAAGGATTAAAGTCGATTAACCAAACTCGATCTCTATTTCGAGTCACGTAAGCATCAAACACATCTTCAAATCGAATTTTTTTGTTTGTTTTTTTTTAAAAAAGAAAATAAAGGAGGTAAAAGTAAGCATGCGCATATCTCTGTTTCGATGTACTCACAATCTCGATTCGGAAACTTGTTTTGTATAGAGGTGGCAAAGAATTGTGTGATTTTGGCTTCCAATTCTTCCTTGATATCACCCAAAAAGGGGTAATAATTGGGATCGCGTTGCGATATACCTAAAGGTGATGTATTGCATTTTATTGAATCCAAGGTCACGCAATTCAACCATCCGCCAAACTTTCTATCAAATACTCACCGACGATCATATCATTTTTCACAAAACATCGAAATTCCAAGGAAGATGCGAAGTCGTACCACTTCCTCAGCACCAATTCGAAGGCATCAGGCCTTCGTCTTCGCGTCGTCTCTCGACCATCATAACTGCAATCGTCGAATGCATGGTCAAGGTCGTGAACTATAAAATCTGAGGACTTTAGCAATAAAAAGACGTCCGACGGTGTGGTGCATTTAAGCGTGTTTGTCGCGGAAATCCACGTGGCATCCTAAGATTCAGACGGAACAGAAGAAAATAAACGGACTGATCAACGGTATCATCGGGACTCGGTGATTGGAATAAAAAAAATCTACTCTCGGTGAACTCCAATTAAGTTTTGGAAATATCGCTCCGTCAAAATCTTCAATTGCCTGCCAAATCTGTTGTTCTAATCCCGGAAAGCTTGGCAGTGGCTACAAGTAAATTTTGGAGAGAGTTAATAAAATCGTTCGAAAAATTACTAGATAGCCGATTAACTTACTTCGTCTTCGTCGTCTTCGACCGGTTCCACTTGTGCTCCGTTAAAGTCGTCGTCGTCGTCATCGCTATACTCGGTCGAGTAACCTCTTTCAAGATAACTAAAAAGCGGAAATCGAATACTTCTAAGGTGCGCAACACTTCACTGCACATAATGACCCAACGACAATGGAAACTGAAATGTACTTTTGATCAGGAAGGAATACTCCGTCTGCATGTAAATATTCAATAAATTCCTCCGGTAGAGGTTTAATGATCCTGGATTTCAAAGTGACGGATCTAAAATTCGAGTACCACGAGGAAAACGCGCAGTTCAGTACATGTTGTTCTGTGACCGAGGGAAAAGGAAGAATGATAGTGGTGACATTCGAAGTTTGAGGTTCGGTTGGAACTGGCATTATTAGATCAATTGAAGAATGAAAAGCGGGAATATAAACCGTGAGCGGCGCATCCGGTCAAACCACGTGATTTACAATTTATGTGCCAACAATCGATTATTTATTCACTTTTAAACAGATTCCAACAAATTGGACATTTTATTTCGCAAAATACGACATAGCAAGATTGGCCAAACCGCCGCCACCTCCTTCACCCTTGTTGAATAGACTCATCGCCATGGATTCAGCGTGAGCTAATAATTCCTCTGTTATCACATTGATCATATATGATGTGTTAATTACCTGAGCAAAGTATTAAAAGATCGACTCAGTTATATATATAATGGTACCTTTACTGCTTTTATTGTCGCCGTCACCAGCAGATTGCCTTTTCTGCCAGATTTTCGTGCCCTCAGAGACTGCCAATGAGATCAATTGCTCTTTATCCACACTATTAAAGCCACCTTGATACATATTCTTCAATGCTTCGAAAGCGGCTGCATGACCGAGTTCTTGGTCGGAATGTTCTGTAACTTCTTCCTGTTTAATACGATAACATAACAATCGGTCAATAAAGGGAGAAAAATAAAAGATGAATGCATGAATAAAAAAAATCCGATCTTAACCAATACTAACCGATTCATAAATAGCCTTGTGCTTATTGAGAATGGCCTCGTGATTGATTTCCTTTTGCCCGCCATAGGCTTGAGCCTTCTCGCTAATTTTTTTTCTATATTCTGTTCCGCATATACAGTATATGGAATGTTATGTAGAAAAATTCACTTAACGCTATAAGAAGTGGTAAGCTTTCTACCTCTGTCATCATCTAGGAGATATTGAACTATTGTTAAGGAGGATAAGGCGCATACGATTAACCAGAATTCGAACAATTCGCGATATCACTTTAAAACGTTGCTTACATTTTATATACAGTATATACCGTATATGTATATATGTATGTATATATATTTTTTTAAAAAAAAAAGTGTCAATTTACATGCAGCACTAGTATTATGAAATAGTTAGGACCTTAAAGAAAATTCACGAGATAATCGATTCATCACCTTCGTAATTCATTGTCGTTTAATGTACGGGAAGAATTTAAGAATTTAGTCAATAGGTTTATGGTAATGTGTGAACTTATCTACGGTTATCAATTAAGGCACCGGTTCAACGAATAAGACCGTTTCACCGCATCAATGGTGCCCGATTATGGATTAATTGGAAATTTTTTTTTAAAAAAAAAAAAATTACGTGTGATCAGACTTGAAAGTGTTGTGTATACGTTCTCTGTGTCGCTTAACTTAATATTAAGTAAAGTATGACAACCTCCAATACAAAATCGAATGACTCCATAAGATATATCAAATATACAGTTACAACATCAGAATGGCATTATCTAAAGATCAGAATGTGAGCTTTCCTAGTTTTGATCACCTCGGCTTTGTCGTTGAAAATGGTTTATAGAAACTCTGGTAACATTCAGTAATTTCGATCCCCCGGCAAAACCCCTGCCGACCATCACACCATTAATGCTACGAACCTTAATCACGAAATCCTTAACCGAGACTTTCGGAATCATTGGTTCGGGAATTCACGTTGATATTTTAAACTGGAATGGTGAACAAGAGGACTCCGACTACACTGGCATACTTAGGATTCCCAGAGAGTATATCGAGTGTTTTTTTCTCAATATTATTGCTTGATCATTCCGGGTAATTAAAAAAAAAAAAAAAGAATCAGATTTACCTATCCATCTATCCATTCATTCAGGGATCTAACCGCTTTATGGAGTTCGTTAACCTTGTTCAGTGCAGCCTTGCATGCCGACAATCAAAACATCAAGGAAATCTTTTTCGAAGTACTTTGTAACTCTTCTTTTCTGATGGGACTGGTCGCCGACAGCAGAGATTGGACAAGAAGATTGTTAAACTCTTGAACGTTCCAGGTGGAACCAGATCACGCGATTTCGAATATATTATTGTTCGGAAAATTTTCAAGAATAAAGTTTAGAAATTTTATTATAAGAAAACCAATTTTTATTTTAATCAATAAAAACATTTACTATTTAAAGATATATTTATATTATCAAAAGTAAAAGTGAGGAGCTATAATTTTTTTATGCTAAAACATATCAAAATTTATACTATACAATGTTCACAAAAGTTTGGTTAGTTTTTAAAGGTTTAAACTACTTAAAAATACAGTATAAAAAATTTTATTGAATTAAACAAAATAAAGTCTTGACTAACAAATGAGATTTGTTATTGTTAATTAAATTAAATTATAAAAGAATAAAAGAAAAAAAAAAGAGAAAAAAATTTTTTTTTTAATAATCTCACTTTTTTAAAAAATTATAATTGAAAATTATAAAATTTTATTATTAAAAAATTTTGATAATTTTTTTTTCAAAAATTTATTTTTTCAATATAAATATATTTTATTTAATAATCTTATTATTAATATTTAAATAAACTTAATCATTATATTTTAAATAAATATTAAAATCAATAAAAAAAAACTCTTTCCGTTGATTCACATTTTTTTAAAAAATTTCCTTTTTTGGTAATTTTCTTGAAAAACCCACAAAAACTCTTCTACATAAAAAAAAGCCTCAAAGGATACAACTATTCACTTCTAGGCAACAAAATCTACTTTACAACAACAAGAAAAGAGTTTCGTTTAGCTTGAAAGACAAATATTTCTAGACCATTTTTACTTTTAGGAAGGAGAAAAAGCAAAAACAAGCTTATTCACACTAGGCTTCTTGAGACTCAACCTCAACTCCACAAAGCTCTTAGTCAGACTAGTGCAGGTTAACACCTTTCTAGGCACTAAAAGAAGTCTCAAAAGCAATAAATTACACCGATAAATCAGCACAATCTCAAAACTAACTGAAACTCAGAAGGACGTTCAAGTCTCTTTGGTCAAACAGTTAAAAGATCACAACAACACAACAACTTCAGATCAACTAATTCACATTACGCAAACATGAACATGTTAACCTTTCATCTAGTTGATGTATATCAAAACAAGTTGATCAATCTATAACAAAATAGTAGGACATGATAGATCAATAAACTAGAACGTGTGTGATCAATCAGTACGTGATATTTAAAGCAAGATCAACAGTTGATCATAGCCAGCTATATGTTAATAAACAAATATCAGATGTGTAAACACATAAAAGCCACGTGTTATAGATTTCCTAATATCAATATAGCAACTTATTGCCATATACATCAAACGAAAAAATAATACATAATAGTATTTATCTGATCATGTGATTAAAAAGACATGTATACAATAATAATATGTATTAAAATTTTTTGTGTATTACGTGACAATATATCAACTAAAGAATAAACAATAATCAGGATTCTAGAGAAAAGAGAAAAGAAGCTACTAAAAGTATTAGGAAAGATAGTGTCTCATCAAGATCCTCAGCAAGTACTCTAGGAAACAAGAATGATATAACATGAGTTGAGATCAACAACAACTAATCAACTCCATATTCCTGCTAAGTCAATATATATTTCCTCAATATTAGATTATATTATTATCAATCTATTGAGGATAGATTCATTGATAATAACAAAAGAGCATATGCTGCAACAATATATCCTTATTCTTTGAAAAAGGGGGCAAGATAAAAAGGAAGATTTGAAAGTACCTATGTTGAAAGAAAATATGTATAATATATTGACAAGCAAGTCAGTAACACCAGCATCAAGCTCTAATCAAATTGAAGTTTCGATGATAGAAAGCATCCCAATGGAAGTTCAACCAACTTTTGCAAAACTTAAAGAAGCACATTTTATTAAGGAAGTCATAATAGAGAATAGATAAGTGGTGAAACAAATAGAAATAGAAGTGTTGAAAGAAACAGTACAGGGAAGCTTTATTACAGATAGCATGTCTTATAATACAGAAACAAGATTCAAGAGATAACAGTAAACCCATTCTTTGTTAAAAAACAGGGATCAATCAAGGTGGGGGTACTTCAAGCCATGTTGTCAGGAGAAAATAGAGAAAAGAAAATTATGTATCTCAAAGGAGCTTTAAAGATACCTAAGTAAATAAATCCCTTCAAAACAGAATTTATCAATGGCAACCATTGGATTAAATTTGGCTTTGATGAAAAAGAAGATGTAGCAAGATGTCTGGAGACTGTTAACAAAAAAGAAGTTAAGAACTTTATATTTAAAAGAATGGACAAAGATATGAGCACATGATCAGCCTTACAAAGATATGCTCAGAACAAAAAGTTCTTCAAGCCAAAAAGCTTTCCATCAGCTAAAAATAGGTTAAAATATATTACATTAGTAGATACAGATCACAAGCTTGACAAATATGTGATTAGACAAACAATGGAAGAATTTGGAGAGATTATTAATATACATAAATATAAAACATTTTTTCATCAAAAATGGTTCAAAGTTCATTTTTATGCTTACCGAGAACATATCAACTTGGACAAGGAATGGGTGATCAAGATAAAATCCAATCAAGTATGATCTGTGATAGCCCACAAAAAATAAGATGATCAAGAAATTACTCAGATTCTAAAAGAGAGAAAGAGATACTCCTTAAGACTTTATAGAGTTGATGAATTATCTACAGAATCTATAGAAGAAGCCTTAAGCCATACGAAGGCTAAGGCCTTTTATATATCAAAAAACAAGATCACCTTGGTATCGGAAAACTATGCAGTAGTGTACTTTGAAAATAAAAAAGATTTAAGAGAGGCACTCCAGCATCAAATAAAGATCGACAATCAAGAGTTAGGATGGAGTGTAAAGAAGTATTATTATCACAAGGTGTCAACTGATCCGGCTAGAACAGGCAAAGTACATATAATAATTAAAAAAGCAAGAAAACAAGATTGCAAAAGCCAAGATAGAGTAAGTGAAGATAAAAAAAGTAATGAAGATATTATGGCAATTGAAAAAGAAGTTATACCAGTAGTAAGACTCAGAAGAAGCAATAATTAGTCAGAAAACAGGAGAAGCACAATGAGATCTATACCATCAGTAACTGGTAGCAATAGGGAGTCACTAGAAAGGCAGAGACATCAGAAAGTGAATCAAGTTCCACACCAGGCTTTACAATATTCCTCAAAACTGATGATGAAACTTTGGATATTAAGTGACATCAAAGGCAAATAACAAGACAGGAAACAAAAAACTAAAGATCAACTGTAAAGCAAGAGTCAGAGATAGTCCAGTTGAGCAAAATATTAAAGAAGCTTAGCAAACAACTAGACAAACTAGAGAAAGGTCCACTCAAAAGGAGGGTCAACCATTCTTAAAAGGGCATACCAATCCAATCACAGAAAGAAAAGTAATGTCAACCTATCATTCCCAAGTCAAAATTACAAAACAAAGGTAAAGAATGACAAATAAAGAAGAACAATAATATAGTAGGTGGCAGCAAAGTAATCAAGATCTTGATACTTTTCTGCAAATAGAGAAAGATAAATTCCTAGGAAAAAATAGAGAGGATCAACAGATGGAAAAAACA
>CAJVPT010004462.1:0-13445 GCA_910592055.1 Acaulospora colombiana | reverse complement strand
TATTTAAGATTTTTGTAAAAATCTTTCTGCTTGTTTCTATGAGAGCAATGGGACGTGTATCACTTAGGTTGTGGGACCATATGAGCTTCTTGAGTAGAAGTGTAATGATAGAGCTTTTCTAATATTTAGGAGGATGACTGTTGGACAAAGTATTGTTGAAGAGATCGACAATCATTTTTTTGTGTGAATAAACCTATATGCTTCCATAGTTCGTAAGGAATTTTTGTGGGACCAGGGGCTTTATTTCCATGAAATGTTGCAATTGTTAATGTAAATTCTTCTAATGTAATTTTCTCCATCAAATTATGATATATTTTTTTTTGTATATTTTGTTTTGGATTATATTCACAAACCTATGCTTCCTTCATTTCAAAGTTCTTTGGGGTTAAATAATTCTAATAATGATTGATAATTATGTCATTAAGAATCTCTGGATCATCTTGAAGTTCGTTTTCATAAAAAAGGATTGATAGATCAAGGGAAGGTTTAAGAGCGTCCATGGTCATTCTGATGTATTACTTTGGTTTGGACCAGAATTTTATGAAATTGTCGGTAATGTTTTTTTGAATTTGATCACTGATGTGTTTAGCCATCTGGGTTTGTTTTTCCCTTAATAGCAATTTGAATATTTTGGAAAGGAATTTGGGACTGGGTGGGAGTGTGGAGATTTTGTTATGAAAACTTTTGGCTGGTTGCTGGAGTGATTTTATGTTTCTTCCTGATGCTTTTGATTTTTGCAGAGCTGACTTGATTTGTTTTATGGCTTTATTAATTTCTGGGGAAATTTGTTGAGGTTTTGATAGAGTTTGTTGTTTTCTCACCGGAATATTTGAGTTTAATGCTTTTTTTACAGCAATTTCGAGTGAATTCCAAGTAGGATAAAAGTCATTGAGAAGATATAGATCAATATCTTCTTGCAATGATTTTATCTGTTCTTTAATAGCTTTGTTAAATTGATAAGCTCTTGTTGAGAAGAAGATACATTGTGGTTTGTATTCAAACCATTGGAAGCATGCGTTAATCATTTTATAGTCTATCGATATGACATTATTTTCAGTGACATTGTAGCTTAATATTTTGTTGGCCAAGTTAGGTATGATCCATAGTTGGTCAATCCTTGAGGCACTTGTTGTTATTTGATAAGTGAAGAGATGATCTTTTGCTGATGCTTTCACTATATCAATCATGTTTTTTATGTATCGATAAATTTTCCTTTTCTGATTATTTGTTGGAGCATTTATGGCAGGAACATTTAAAGGATATGTGTTAAAGTCCCCTTCAATTATGAATACAGTTTCTAAGTGTGATAATAATATATTATTAAAAGAGAATACAGCTTTCTCTCTAAGATCATTATCATGTGGTAAGTAGAGAGCTACGGTAATAATATCTATTTTGGGCTTGAATTTTAAGTGAGCTGCACACCAAAATTCATTTTCGGTGTATGTTTTAAAAATATGACATGATAAGTTTTTTGGAATGAGTAAGCATGCACCATTACTAGGGGAATTGGTGGGTATGCTAGATATGATTGTGTAATTGTAAAGTTTTTGGAGTAAAGGTTTTTGTAGGGTATGTTTTGTTTCAGTGAGAATGTGTATATTTCTGGGATTATATATTGATGAAATAAGATATTGCAATTTTCCTAATTGATTTAATCCTTGGGTATTTAGAACAAAATTGTAAGAAGGTTTTTTAATGTTTTTGATAACTTAGATATTGATTGTATAGAAGAGTTTTTGGAGTTAAATATGTAAGTAGGAGATAAGATATTAGGGGGATTTTTATAGGGAGGTAATGAAGTAAAAGTTTGTAAGGAATGACTATTATCAAGTGTGGATTCTATCATTGATAAAATTTGGGAAGAAGAGTTGCTTCAGGATCGGACAACTTTGACTCTGCATCAGGGAGAATATGGAAATAGAAAAGATCTTTAAGAATTGTTAGATTTGTGTTGAAATTTTCATTATCTTTGATCGAAAGGTCTATCATGATGTTTTTTTCCTTTAGGATTTCAGCAGTTGATTCAATACTCAGAAGTTCTGGGAGATAAGGAGTAATCCAATCTCTAGGAATTGAACCATGAAATGAGGATTTGATTTTCTTGATATGTTCTTTGAAGAATGAATTATTTCGATCAAGCAAGTCTTTGGTGATACCCAGTGTTTGTTTGATAACTGAAAAGTCAGTGGGGATTGGAGGACGATCAAACTGTTTAAGTGATGAGTCAATCTATTCTGAATTTAAAGAAAGAGAATAAGAATAGTATGGAGAAAATTGTTGAAATAACGTGTTAACTTGGTCTTGATTTGTGATAGGGAGTGAGATACCAATGTTCTCACTGTGCCAGTGTGATGATAGAAGTGGGAGTTTTTGGATAAGATAATCATTTGGTAGAAATTGAACTGTGTAATTATGTTGTCTAAGGTTATTGATTGCATGTTGAATTTGTGTTGGGTTATTTGGAACGGGAACATGATAGCTAATATTTCAGGGAGCTGTTGATATGAGTCAGGAAGTGAAGATTTTAGTGGAAGAAGGTCAAAGTATGAATTTGGAAGTTTTGGAGGAACGTAGTATAATTCTCTAAGTGGCTTGACAAGGTCTTTTAGAATTCAGAGTTTGGATCTTTCTCTGATAGGAAATTCCACTTATAGTTCTTCTGGAAGGTTGTTTAGATCTTCAGGTAGGTTAAGACGTTGTTTAAAGTAATTGTTGAGTAGAAGATCAAAGTTATAAAACCTCTTTAGAACTTTGGCTGTAGCACCTGTGAGACTGGGGCTGTTTAGGGGCAAAGAATGGGAAGTTTTATTTTGATTCTTGAAAGTATATCGGAGAGGTTTGTAGGAAGAATAGGAAGTTTATTTTTAATTTGTTCCTCAGTTTGAGCCATGATTTCCTTATAATCAATTTTTTCCAAGATAGGAGTTGAAGCCAAATTCAAGTAACTCAGCTGCTTGCCAGTGACGGAGAAGAGCAAGATTGTTTGATCTGAGGAATGTAGCCAGAATAGATCTTTTAATGATAATTCAGATCTTTTTCTTTGTGGTCCGATTAATATAGCCGATATTGTGTTTGTTCATATAGTTGTTATGAAACTCCTTTTCCACAGCTTCATATTCCTTCTGATGGTTTCCTTTGATCTCATCCAATTGAGTAAAGGAACGGAAGAATGATCTGTCTTTATATGACAATTTGATAAGGATCGCAGATAAAGATTTTGGTGGGGGAATTGTTGGGAGGTTTCTGATTTTGATATACAATTCTACTAAAGCTTTAGGATCTCTAGGTGTGCTAGTAATTAGATCAGTTGTCTCGGATATTGTTTGATTATGATTAGGAGGATCTGAGGTTCTAATATCATGTTTGTTAATAGAGTTTTCTGTTTCATCTGCCCATGACTGGAGATTGGAATTGTGTTGCGGCTGATCAATTTCCATACTTGAGTTAATATTGGGTGACAAAAGGGATGGATTTTGATTGGTGCTTTCATTTGGGCTATTTTTGAAATTATTGCCTACTATAGCATCTGTATGAGAATAATCAGACTCAGGGATATGTTGAATGACATCAGGATTGTTGCAGATCTCCTTATTTGGCTGGTCTATATCTATGGAGTGATCTTATTGCGTGACAGGAGTATTGGGAGGGGGTATAAAAGTTTCCCTTTTTTTGAGAGAAAAAGTGTTGGAGAATTCATCGGTGGAAATAGAAATTTGATTCCAAGGGCAATGGAGTTTATAATTAATAGTTTCTTTAACAACTTTTCTAACAGCAATTTCTCTGTCATTTTTGGATAGATTAAAATTTGTTTGATGTTTCATAAATTGGTTTAAGATAGGAGTTGCAAAGTTTGTAAGGATTTCTGCAGTTACTTTTAGGCCAGGAGTGGAGAATTTGGAAGGATGTTTTGCTTCAAAGAGAACTTGAATAATTGCTAGTATTGATTTGGGTCGTTATTGTCAAGTTTATATGTAGAAATTAACCATGAAGATGGGCAATATTTTAAGGGAGGAACTTGGGTGGAGACTGCTGGTTTAGTCACATGGACTAGGGAGGTTTTATTTTGTTTGTAAATAATAGAGACTTTTGGTGTTTTGTTATCGATAAGGACTACATCTAGAATGGAGTATTCTTCTGTGCTATCAAGAGTCCTGGAGGGACTCTCTCCAGGTTCTTTTTGTTTTTGATAGAATTTTTGCTAACTTTGTTTTCAAAATTTTGTGGTCAGTGATTTACGGGAAAGAGTTTTTTTCTTCTGTTATTTCTTGTTATTTCTTTTTATTACTAATATATAAAAAAATATAATATATTTAACTTTTTTATATTTTATTCAGATATATAAAAAAATTTATTATATAGTTTTATCTTAATTAAAAATTTATTATTCTATAAATTTAAATTAATTTTTTTTTACTTTTGAGTTTTTTGGTTTATAATACTATTACTTATTTTAGTATATCAAATTTTTACTTTTGGAGAATTTAGATTGGTCAGTATTATAAATTATATGATAATTAATAAAAAAATAAAGATATTTAGCAATAATAAAACTTTAAAATCTATTAATAAAAAATTTTTTTAAAAACTATAAGAAATAGAATAAGCATTAAGATATTAAATTTATAATTTTATAATTTTTTACTGTATAATTAATGATTTAAAAATTAAAAAAAAAACTCTTTCCACAAATTTCTCAGATCCTTAAAAATTTTCTTTTTAGACAATTTACTCAAGAAAAGAAAAACATCTATAATTCAAGACATATTCTTGCAACACCAACATACAACAGTTATCTTAGTACGAAACAACATTTCGTGCATAGCCCTAGATCAGTAGATTGCTGAAAAATATATATATATAACAACAACTTTGACCTTTTTTCCTTTTTAAGAAGAAGGAAAGAAATCAATATAAATTGATTCACAGTCAGAAAAGGTGAGTCAATATCAACTTCACAGTACTTGCAAGCAGGTCAGTACAGGTTAATATCTTTCTTGACACTATAAAGAATCTTAAAGAAAGTAGGTTTGCTCAATAAATCAAACAAATATTAAATCACTCAAGACCCAGAAAAATATCAAAGCTTCCCAAGATCTAAACAGCCTAATATATATATCCCGCCCTACAAACAACAAAACATCTAGTCAAAGTAATGTAAACATGTACATGTGTATAGACCTGTTGTTAAAACAAGTTTAACAAAGATCTATCACAACAATATAACAAGAGCAAATAAATTTGATAAGATCTTTGATTATAATATTATTATAGAATGAGATTAATATAAACAAAATAGTAGGAGTTTATAACATAATATTAAACACTAGTGTATATAAGTAAATAATACTAAATAAATAAGGGATAAACAATACATGTTTTATCAAAACAGAATTAAGACACAAATTAAAATAGGAAATTACTAAAACAAGAAGCAAAACACATAAAATATTTCTATGCTTTATGTGACTTTAGCAATACTAAATAATTTATATTCTATCAACCATTCTTCATATGCACAATAAATAAGACAGTGAAGATTCTATTTATAATAAATACAAGAAAAAAGAATATTATTAATACTTTGATTTGACTTGCAAGAAAATATAACAAATATAATGAGCTATAAGCTATACAACAAATAGCCAGATAGGAACAAGCTTCCATTTAGGTGGAAGAAGAAGCACCAGTTCTAGAAACTTGTATAATACTTGATAGTATTATTGCAAGTATCTTAAAAATAGACAAGATGATATTTTATAAAGAACAAATCTTAATACAATACATCACCTACCTCTGGCAACTTGGAAAAAGAAAAGAAGAGAATTTGCTTCAGTTGTATATTGAAAATGAACTTCTTGAAATAATTAAAAAAAAAATTGTATCAAAAGATATAGAAGTCCTTCCTATAGAGATTATTACCCAGGTAGAAAATAATTCAATAATAGACAATAAGATTATAATGTTTAATATTCAAGAACAAGAAAAGATAGAAGAGAATATGGAATTTAAAATACTATGAAAAAAGATAAAAGGTCAAAATATAAATGAATATAGTTTATACAGTACAAGAAATAGAGTTGCAAATTTTAATTCAAATCTATACTATATAAGTAAAAAAGGAGCATATCAATTAGAAGCCATGACAACAAATATTTCAGGAAGCTCAAAAAAAAAAACTAAAACCTATTTATGCAATATCTTAAAACTATTTTAAGACAAATAAAACCTTCTTCATAAAAGTTTTATTAATGGTAATAAATAGCTAATTTTTCACTTTAAAGAAGAAGAAGATCTCCTTAAATGATTAGAAGAAGTAAACAGAAAGGAGAAAGTCTTTAATCTTCAATAACTAGAACCAAGAAAAGAAGAACATATGGATCAATCAGCTATAGATAAGATGGAGAAAAAGATATTCCAAACTCATAATCCAGAAAAAAGCAAAAACATATAGTATGTATGTCTATTAGATGTGAAGTATAAACTTTTCAGAAGTTATATAAAAGAATACCTAAAAAGATATAGAGATGTTAAAAATATTAATATTTATAAGGCAAAAACCAAGACTAGAGTAAAGACCTATCTCAAGTGGCATAAACTCTTCAAGACCAATCCTGAAGAAATATGAATAACACCATTTAGAATAGAAATGATAAGAATAATCTTTACTAAAGAAGAACTGACCAATAAAGAAATAAATGAGGTTTTGATTGAATGAAACAAACACTTAGCCAGGTTCTTAGACATAAATAGAATACTTTCAAGTTTGGTAGCTAGAGCACTTAATGGTACAAAAGCTAAGACTTATTAGATACCAAGAAATTCTTATATATTGAAAAGGCAAAACTTCATAGTAATATGCTTTGTAACAAAAGAAGCATTGACAAAAGTTTGCAAGCAGTATATTTTCTTGCAGGAACTAAAACTATCCTGGAGTATAAAAGTCACAATAGGCAAAACTATAAGAGGTTCTAAACTTAGAGTTGAAAAATTAAAAGGAAGACTGGAATATAGAACAGTAGAAACAGATACTGGATCCATATTAGATTTGTCATCAGATAGCAAATATATAAGCCCTATTATAACCATTGAATATAAGTAGTCAACTAATCAAAGAAAAGATATCAAGATCAGGATGGTAATACTCAATAAAGATATTATAGAACCCTAGGTTACCCAGCAATAGGAAGCAATAGGGAACCATTGAAAAATCCTAAAAGTCCATCAGAGAATTAAAATAGGAGACAGTATAATAAATCAGAGCTTGGAAATGAGCAAGATCCACTAAAGCTCATATTGACAAATCTGAAAAAGCTAAATAGAAGAATTGCTAAGCTTGAAGACAAACAAGATTTAATCAATAAAGTAGATTAGGGTCAGGATGAGCAAACTGCTTCTAAAATGTCACACCAGTTGATCAAGATAGATATAGGAAGAAAGAATCCATTTCTCTCTTAATAAATACTTATAACAAGGGCAAAGTATAAACTATAGATTCAGATAAAGCTGTAGGACAAGGTAGTGATCTAAACATAGATAAATTCCTATAGAATAAGTATATTACTTTTCTGAAAAGCCAAAATAAAGACAAGCAAGTAAAGAATACAAAAGGAATAAAAGAAGATATTTAGAAAAAAGTGGTAATAATAGAAATATATAACTTTAGAGGTGTAACAGACAAGACAAATCAACAAAGCCTTATCAAAGAGATACAGAAACAATAAATAGGTATAATGAGAATATATAAAATCAAGCTGACCCAAACCAATGCAAGATGGGCTTTTGGCAATCAAAAAACCTACAAGAATTTCTATAGCACCAATAGAGATATACCATTTAAAGCAGGGATTAGCCTTCTAATCAAGAAAGATTTGAAAAATAAAATAGCATTGATAGAAGAGGAGGAAGGTTATATAATAGTAGCTAACTTCTTAATGAAAAAGAAAAAAATTTGTATTATACAGATTTAAATTCCTTTAGACAAACAACAATGCAAAAAGGTATAAGAGAAGTTAATCAGTTTTATCAAAAAGAAGCAAATACAAAGCTTTTACATAATAGTGATGTGTGATTTCAATGCTGCCTATAATCTATCAGAAGATAGAACAATATTCTCAATGGTTAAACTTAGATCTTCTTGGAATCCTGAAATTCTATTGTTCAATTTTCTGGATGAATAGAGCTTCATAGATGCTCAGGTAGTATGGAAAGGCAAAAACAAAATCCCAATATAGTGGGATGCCACAAGAAATAGTATAATTGATTATATTTAGATATCACAAGGCCTAACAAGATATTCATTGCTATGATTTGATAATCAAGAAATACAAAAAGTCATAGGGAGTGATCATACCATGCTGATAATTACTCTTCAAGATGAAGACTTCTTTACAAAAAGTCCAACTATCAAATCAAAAACACAAAACAAAAGAAGAATTGATATAAACGGATCTTCATCAGAACATTGACAAGTTTATTGAGAAAACTTGGACTATAAGTTCAAGACAAAACTGAAATCTTTTCTTCTAGAAGAACCCAAAGTAGATAAAGAAGAAAAACTCACAGACAAGATTTGGAAAGTCTTTGAAGAACAGATATGTAAAGTAGCTTTCAACAAGCTTAAAACTAAGAAGCTCACATCATATAAAGAATAAAATAATAGACACAGTTCTGAATTTGTTAAATACAGAAAAGTCTTCAACTAAAAAAACTCTTCAATAAAGTAAAAATCTCAAAAGAAATAGAAAGTTACAAAACCTTTACAAGGCAATAGAGAAATATAATATTATTCACAACCCATATTATCAGATCAAAAATTATTATATACAATATAGCATCTCTAACATGTCCTAGGTACTATTAAAAAAGAATATTCAAGATGCAATGGAAGATTTAAAGTATATCAGTCAAAAACTTGAAGTCAAAAAGATAAAAGATACTATAAAAATCATATTAAAACAAAGATATGATGATCCAAAAAACAATCAAAAAAGGATGGTAAGCTTCTAACCAATAAAGAAAGAGATAAGATTATACTAGACAGAGTCAAAATCAGGCAATATAATATCGAATATATAATAACAGAAAAATATGAAATTGGAAAAGAGATAAAATGATATCACCTAGAAGCCTTTAAAAAAAGAGAAGCCAATTTTGACAACCTAACAGAAGATTGGAAAGAGGAGTACAATTCCAGGAACTATATTCAAGATAACTGATATAAGAACCTTCTTAAACCAATCTTATAAGAAGAACTATATAAAATATTCAAGATACTTTCCAATAACAAGGCCTCAGGCAAATCTTAGATCAGCTATAAGATGTTAAAGAAGTTAAGCTTGGATGGAAAAGAATACCTGAAAAAAAATGCTTAACAACTTTTTGAAATGGAAAGTTATTTCTATATTCTGGAGACAAAGTTATATATATTCCATAGTCAAGCTAAAGCCTTAGAAATTTGAACTTTTAAATACAAGATCTATCATATTACTGGAGGCAACTAGAAAGTGTTTTACCAAAGTTTTGACAAACAGAATAGGGAATATTTATAAAATCCATAATATTCTCAAAGGACTTAACTATGCAGAGCTACCAGAAGAAAGTACAGTAGAACTGATCCAAATTTTTAATAATATCTATAAAGATACTAAAGAGAATAAAAAAGAGTTGTGGATATTATTTCAAGACATAGCCAAAGTTTACAGTATAATACTATTAGTCTGGACATACTAGTAAAAGTGATAAAAAGAATCAAGATGCCTAAAGATTTTATCAAAATCATGATGAGCCTTTTCAAAAACACAGAATTCAAAGTTATATTTAAAGATAATTTTACTAATTCTATAAAAGCAGGAAATGGAATCGATCAAGAAGAAATCATCTCACCATTAATATAAAGAATCTTTTATGACCCTTTTCTGTGCAAAATCCAAAATAGCACAAATAGAAGATATAAAATATTAGTTACCTGGAATCCAGACTTTAACAATTATAATGTTAAAAAGTTAAAATTAAGACATTTCATGATAGCCTTTATGAATAATACAACATGAATAGCAAGATCTAAGGAAAACATGAAAAAGATCTTGAAAATAATAAGAATCTTCTATAAAGCCAATGATTCTTAGATCAATAATAACAAATCAGTTCTAGTTACTATTAACAATCCTAACTATTATCTAGAAGAAGTCCAGATAAATATTAAAAAAGAAGTAGTCAAAAAGATTGACAAAGCAGATCAAGCAAGATTTCTAGGAATTTGGATAGGCAACTAAAAGACCTCGATTGAACTAAAGAAAAGAATGCTCAAAGAAATTTATATAATCACTAGAGCTCTCAAAAATAAAAAGGTGATAAATAAATAGTCAATCTATATTTTAAATAGCATATTAATATCAAGGATAGAATTTAGAATGCAGCATAGCATATTGTTCTGGAAAATATGTAACATGTTAACACCAGTATACAAAAAACTCTTCAAACACAAAGTTTATTATGCAGATTTACTCCCAACAGCATAATACATCACTCAAAGATCTATAATTTGAAGAGTATTTAAATGCTACAAAAAGAAAGTTAGATAATAGGATAGTACAACAAATTGAATGATCTTGAATCAGCAGAAACTACAACAATAATAAGGCTTAAACAAGTACAAATCAAATATTAGGAACTACTCAATTTACTAACTTGCGACTCACTAGATTATTTTATGGATAAAGGCAACTTTTTGCTTTAAGTAATTAAGTTAGTAAGAGATATGGAAATTACTTTTCAAAGTTAGAAATGGCATGATATCTTTGAATGGAAAAAAGAAAATAGTCTGATCAAAGAATATCTTTTACCTGAGAAGTATAATAAAGCTATACCATCACTAAGAAACAATAGATAATATATATAGATTAGCTTATTGACTATGAAGCAAGTGAAATCAGAAACTAATGCATGCACCAACTTATCTAAAAATAGGCAAAGGTACTATCCCAGAATAGTTTTTAAATATAAGTAAGATGTTTCCTAAAGATCTTCTAAATCAGCTTATAGAATCGTGGAAAATAGATTGAATAAAATGGAAGTCAACATATTCTGCAGTCTGTCCTAACTGTAACAAGAGACAAAAAATATGGATAATTAAAAAGAACATTAATTATCAACTAATATAAAGAAAGTCACTATAAGAATAATTTAAGAAAAAAGCAAACATTGATACTACAGGTACCAAAATAGTGAAAATGGACAAGAAACAAAGTTAATTAAACATATGGGTTGTTCAAAAGGTTTTATCCAAGAACAGAGTTGCATTATGAAGGAAGATAAGGAAGAGATATATATAATACCATATCTTAATACAAGAAAAAGTATTAGAAGAACCCAAATGCTAACAATTCTATATCCTACAATACCTCTGGAAAGAGCAATCAGAAAAACAATAGATAGCAATCAAATATTCATACAGAGTCTACAAGGGTTATTTTAGCAGTCTACTCTTCAAAGTGCCAAGATGAATTATATAAATATAGAAAGTTGGGAAAAAACGATCATTAAAGAGAATGTTAAAGAAAAAGTATATTAAAATTATCCAATAGAAATACTTTAGTATAATCAAGAATCCAAACAAAAGTTAATCTTCTATTTAGATGAATCATTAATTAATCATGGTATTGATAATATGAATATGGAGTAGTATGGATCTAAATAAGTAATACAAAAAAAGAAAGTAGATTTCAAATAGGAGTAGGCAGTTGGTCCTCATCCATATATGCAAAACTAACACAATACTTCTAGTAGTTTCAATAGATACTCAATTAAAATTTCTACAGATAGTCAAACCTGTATCTCAAAATGGAAACTAGTTGAGAAAAATAATTCAAAAAGAATACATAAAAGATGGCTGAAGGATAAAAACTGGTCATTATAGGCATAAATGGCGAAGTTGATTAAGAAAAAATATCTAGCTCTGAAATTTATTAAGATTAAGACACACTTTTGTGACTCCTATAATGATGAAGCAGATGTATTAACCAAAGATGCTTTCAAACTTCCAGTGATAAAATAAAAAAATCTTATTTTATATAAAATCCCTATAGGCATTAAGTGGCAGAACAAAACTTTAGATAATACCATAAAATAATTTATCAAGAAAATAAATAACAAGACTACAGCATATCAGTTGACATTATAAAATAGAATTGAAAAGAAATGAAGTCACTAAATTCAAGAACAATAAGACCATATATGGGATCTAGTATGGAAGAGAATAAATAGCCATACATGGAATACATTTTTCAAAAATTCTCAAAGAAAAAGCTTTCTTATCAAGCTGACGAATAATGAGTTGCTAATACTAAGTAAACTGATTATAAGAAGGCCAAACCTATACAAGCAAATAAAATGTATTGCATGTGATCTTCAGGAGAAAGAAACAATTCATTATTTATTAGAATGTTCAGTATACAAGAAACAGATAAAGAAAATATAAAATAAAGATTTTTAAAAAGTTTTAACAAATTTCAGAAAACTCTTATAAGAAAGGAAAAAGAAAGCAAAAGAGAAAAATACTAGATTAATAGTAGATGACAATGAAGAAATAGATAAAATAGACAAGTGGATATCTAGACTAGTAGAATAGTTTTCAGCAAGTAGTTAAGATATACAATATTAAGTTTCTTTACAGAATTAATAAAAAGTGAATTCATCTTTGAGATGGCAAACCTTAAATACTATAGTAAAAGAATTAGAAAAGAAGCAAGAAGATAGATCAAGAAACTACAAAATATGACTTGTAACCAGTTCTAGAAGAAGGTCTGAAATGCAAGATGTGAAAGGATGAAAGAATAGAAAAGATTGCAAGGAATCCAAAAGAAGGATAAGATAAAAAAAATACTCTAACCTTCCAGGTACTAAAACTATGCAACTAGAAAGGAAAGCTCTAATACTAGAGAAAAGAAGATTAGAAGATAAAAATCTAAAAAATATCTTATCAAGAGAGTTTAGATTTGAAATGAGATGATTGGGTTTTGAGTAATATTAGAACTTAAAAAAGTGATCTGCAGTAGTGACCTGCAGATAATGATATTAAGAGTTGGAAAAGTTTTACCTGAACTCCTAATTGAGCAACAAATCACTTCCAAAGTTGTACTTAGAGTAGTAATTATAAAGACAAGTGAGCTAGTTAGCATTTTTTAGCTTAGTGATTTATATTATATATATAGTTTATAAATATTTAATAAAGCACACATAACTAGCTTGACAAAGGGTTAAAAAAAAAATAGTAATTTAAAAATTGTCAAAGTTAAAATTTATAATAAAAACATAATAAGTGGACTCAAACTTTTGGAAACAACTACTAGTCGAAAAATATTTATTCAGCATAATGCCACTCATATAATATTTATCAAAAAAAACAAATAATTCAGTATATTAATAACATAAATAAATCATCAATC